>PVIY010004532.1:0-102118 GCA_004026745.1 Myrmecophaga tridactyla
GCTGTGTGTTCGGTCACTATCGTGGTTCCGGGAGCTGTTCTGTATTGTTTCTGGTTATCTAGCAGTTGTTCTGGAGGACGAACTAAAACGCGCACCTTGCTAAGCCGCCATCTTGGCCCCCCAGCTGTGGGTTTTTAAATTATCCCATTTCTTAGCTTATTTATTTCCATCATGATTAACTTTGGTGCTATTTGTAGCCTATTTTGTATCTATTTTATAATTTACTAAATTCCATTATAACATTATAATCATTATAGATTTTATGGCCTTATTCTATTGTTTTAGCCATGTATGATAAGTCAAGTTAGAAATAATGACATTTAAATAGAAGTGCTGGATTATGGGGAACTGATTGCCTATTATCTCACTGAAGTGAAGAAAATTCATCTTTTTCTGAGGTCAGAGTTAGAGATGGCTACAACTTACAGAGGCCTTGCCACAAGAGAAATATCTTTGTAACAGGTTTAAAAAAAGCAAGCAAACAAAACAGATAAAACATAGCAACAAATCTGAATAACACTGGTGATTTATAATCAATTTTGATATACCATTTAAAATATCCAGCATGGGTTAAATATTTTCAATGGTAACATTCAGAATTGCTTTGTAAAAACTTCTTTCATCAGTCATATATGGGCCATCCTTAGGTTATTTTGATCTGTTAATTGAAAGTAGGCATGGTTTGCAGTTGCTTGCTTATTTTATATATGTATTTTAACTGATAGCAAATGCAATATTTTAAATTAATGGATATGTACTGACTTTTTCATATTAAGCCATTAATATTTATTTCCAAGAGCTTCGA
Source organism: Myrmecophaga tridactyla (assembly GCA_004026745.1). Taxonomy (NCBI): domain Eukaryota; kingdom Metazoa; phylum Chordata; class Mammalia; order Pilosa; family Myrmecophagidae; genus Myrmecophaga; species Myrmecophaga tridactyla. The sequence continues at coordinate 806 of PVIY010004532.1, forward strand.
GTGATTTGACATCCTCATATAAAAATTAACAATTGTTTCTGAGATACATAAATGTAAAATTCCATATACTTGGTAGAATAGAATAACCCTTACTCAGAGAGACAACAGGACTAGAGGTTCTATATCCTTCGTTCTTCTTTTCCATATTTTACCTGTAACTGAAGTGGATTATATCTTACTTATTATAAAATCTACACTGAAATAACTACGGTTCAAACGTGTTTATGGATTCTACTATATCTTCAGTACTATTCAGGTTCTTTGTATATTATTGACCAGGAAATTGGATGAGCTCCCAGTCACAAATATTTCAGCGTTACTATAGATCTCAGAAAGGTTCCTTAAGATATGTAAATCCTCTGGGAAAAACTGCTCATAATTAAAATTCCCATTTAAAATATATTGAAAGTATTTTCTTCCTATTCTATAATACAAAATAGCAAAACTGTATAATTGTCATCCCCCAAGAGAAACATTTTTTTCCTAGAAGACAATGTCTCAGGTTTGGCCAATTCGTTACATTTCCCACTTCCTTTTGTTTAGGGTACACTTGCTTCATGGCTTTATGAATTAATTATGCATGAGATTACACAAATCACAAAGTTTGGCTCATGTCCATTTATTCATCATTTACAATTTCTTTACTAAATCTTCTTATGTTTAAATCTTATTTCCCACTGTTCTTATGAATCTTTTTGTGTGCCCAAATTAACTATTAGATAATTCTTCCACACACCAAGTATATCCTTGCTTCAAAAATGTGCCATGTAATTTATTTCTCTTTGAACATTCAGATTCTCAAATATATCTACTCCTGTCCCATCTTATGTTCCAACTCTCTCCATGCTGACAGTCTCAAATGAAAGGTAACTCATTTCCTGAAACATTCCCACATGACAGAAGAGCAATCATTCAGTCCTTTTATCTACTACAGTATATTACAATTTTGTACCACCATTGTGCCTGACTTTTTAAATAACCTTTTGTGTATATATGTATATGTATATGTATATATATATATATATATATATATATATATATATGTTTCCCATCATATTCTGTAATATGCTTCAGAGTAGAGTCTCCCAAATAGAGTAATATCTCTGTCTCATCTAAAAGTCACATAGAACTGATAAGAAAAAATGTTTAGCTATATGGACTAGATGGTTTGTGACACTCGTGATGAAAATGACTACATCAGGTAGCTCTTTTATAAAGAGCTGCTAGCATACAGAAAATGTTGACATATGGGCTGTTCATTTAATTTTGTATTTCTAGAGCTCACAGTATTCCATCACATGCTGTGCTTGTAATTGTCTTCATTTTTTTTCAAAACTGGAAAATACTTAAAAAAATTATTAGCACTGTTAATTTAAACAGAATTATTGCATGTGTTTATCCTTATTACTAATTAAATTTAGTCCAACATTTCTTCACCCTTCCCAGCTTTCAGTTAGTGAAAAATAGATTACTGTCTACCCAAGGAATAAGCTCCTCAGTGATACTTTTCCTCCTTTCATCTGACTGCTTCAGCTGAAATGCATACACACACACAAACACATACACACACACTAACACACAGAAACTAGACAAAAATACATATCCATGAGTCAAATTATGTTTGGTTTAAATAAAATTAATGGTTTTCTTTGGAGTCTAGTTATGTTTTCGCTAAATGATTGTTTATTCCAGTTTGTATTGGCACACTAAAAGGAGACATTGCTACCATATTTACATAAAGAGGTTTCTCTTTGCCCTGGCCAGAATAATTCTTCTGTTATTGCATTTTAATCTGAAATTTAAAATTAAACATTTAAATCAGCTTCAAAATACTTCGTTGCACACTGGGTTCTAATAGCACAGGTACATGGCTTATAAGAAAAAAATCAAGTTTTTTAGTTTGTAAAGTTATTTTTGATTAATCTTTCCATTTTGTTAGCCATTTTGGCTAGAGCAGCACACTGGAATGTGGTCTCTAGGAAAGCTTTCAAATGCTGCCTTTATTTCATCTTCTCAGCTTGTTTCTCCTATCTCAGGCCCATCAAAAGCTAAGTACAGTGCATTTCTGACTTTATTGATTTATAGCACTGTTCCTTCTCTAGAAATTCCTTAAATATTTTTCAAAAACTCTGTACCAATTCTAGATATTGTGCGTATTTCTCTAAGAGCAAGTATCACCCCTTTATGATAAGTACTCCTTGGAATTAGTCTTACAGATCATAAGATTTACTTCTCAGAGGAGCTATAGAATCTCTAGTAGATATTAATGGCATAGATTTTTCTTTGCAGGTTGCTGTCTGTGTCCACTAATCATCAATGTCAAGCAACAAGCTGTAGCATAAGACAGAGAATAAAATAATCTAGTACTTAATTGAACAAAATGTGGTAGAGTTCTTTAAATATAATGCTTAGCAAACTGTCCTTACCTACTGAAAAGTAAAATGTCTATATTTTCATGAAAGCCAGTATTACTGTTCATAGACTCTTTTTTTATCATACTCAAAAATCATTTATTTCCTGCTGTTGGTCAGGAATTAAGTTATAAGCAAAATATGTAAAACCAAATAGGTAAACTCTTTCCTGCTAGAATCAGAAGGCCTAAGGAGAAAGTGCGGCATAAATAAATAATAGCTTAAAAATGGCAAATGCTATCTTAGAAGCCTGTACAGGGTTATGGATAATTAGCAAAAGAACCAACTTACCTGACCTTAAATGTATAAAGTCAAACAGGAAATCTGAAGAAGAAAAACAGTATGGTATCTATCTCACACATGATATATAGGTTTTTGTTTTGTTTTGTTCAGATATTTTTAAACATAATTGTATTGTTAGGTAGAAATATTGAATATGTATTTTTTAGTTTTCTGGGACTTCTTTAACAAATACCACAGACTGGTGCCTTAAAAACAGTTTTGGATGCCAGAAGTCCAAAACAAAGGTATCTACAGATCATAATTTCTCAAAAACCTGTAACATTCTGGTTGTGGTTTCTGAGCAATCCATAACTCATTTTCTGCCTGTTTTTTACTTGCCTGTTTCCTACTACTATGTCTAAATTGCCTCTTCTTATAAGAACTCCAGTCATATTCGACTAGAGTCATATTTGACTGCTTCAATTTGACCTCACTTTAACTAATTTGCTTTTTTAAAATGGGTTCATATGCTCAGGACCGGAAGTTAGGATTTGAACATACCTTTGTGAAACATGTGATTCAATCCATAGCAATGTCTTTTGGCCGTTTGATTCACCTGAAGCAACCTTTTAATATATGTAAGGTTATTGATGTGCCAGTGTAAAAGACTTTTAGATTTTCTCATTTTAGATTCAATAGCATCCTGTCATCTTTCACTAGAAGAATCCAGTGTCTCCTTATTACAGTTGGGTTCCCAGAAACTCATCAAGGCATTCTATCAAAGTTGCCCTCTGAAAAATATCCTAATTCTAGTCATTTATTGCATCCAAAACTACAAAAGACTAAATGAAATGAAAAATTGTATGTGCTAAAATGATAATGGCTTTACTTTTGACCTGACTAACCTGAATCATTTTCTTCTAACTATGACTTCATATGCTTTAGCAAAAAGACTAATTAACTTATGAGACTTCAGATAATGTAATGGTGATCCAGTTTGGGCTATATATACTCTCAAATTATACCTTACAATTAGCCATTTCTAAAGCTCTTTAAGTGTGAAACACACATAATAGCTACGTTAATTTGTTAAACTGCCAGAATGCAATAGAACAGCATTTAAAAAGGGAATTTAATAAATTACAAGTTTACAGTTCTGAGGCTTAGAAAATGTCCAAATTAAGGCACCAGCAAGAGGTTACCTTCACTCAAGAAAATCTGTTGTCTTCCAGAGCACCTCTGCCAGCAGGGAAGGCACTTGGCTGTTGAAAGCTGGTCCTTGCTCCCGATTGATTGTTTCCAGCTTCTGATGCTAGTGATTTCCTCTCTAAGCATCTTTGGGCACTCACTTAGCTCCTCTGAGACACAATTCTGGGTTCTGGCTTTCTTAGCATCTCACGGAAAGGCACATGTTGACATCTGCTGTGCGCTACTGGTGTCTAGGCATGTGCTCTCTCTCTCTCTCTCTGTCACACACTAAGCATCTCCAAATATCTGTATCTCTGCCAGCTCTGAAGCAACTGTTCTCCAAGTGTCTGTATCTGAGGTTTCCTCAAAATGTTCCCCTTTTAAAGGACTCTTGTAAACTAATGAAGACCCTCCTTCAGTGGGTAAAGTCACATCACCACGTAATCAAAGGCCATACCCACAACTGGGTGTGCCATGTCTTCATGGACACAATCTAATCCAAATTTCCAACCTACAGTGTTGAATTGGGATTAAAAGAAACAACTGCCCCCAAAAGATTGGAACAAGAACAAAACATGGCTTTTCTGGGATACATAATAGTTTCAAACCAGCACAGTAGCCAATTGGGAGAACAGGAAGATGTAGAAAAAAGAATTCTAATTTAGGTTCAAATATTGACTCTGTTAAATTCAGAAAGTAATGCATAAAGTCTGAAAACAAAAATGCAGAATAAGTTTATTGAGCTAAGTGACATACGGCAAAGCAGAATTAAAGAAAATTGCTGTTCAAAGCAAAGTGGTGGGATGCAGTTTATATACCTGCTTAGAAGAAAGAAAGCTAAGGTGGGGGGGGAGAGTGATGAGGAGGGGAAGGCAAGGAAAACATGACCTATGTGAGTTTTCTGGGGCAGGGCACACTTAGGTACCATAAATGTGCAAAAGCTGCCCAGGCAGGATGTTTGCTTAGAAATGGGCCTTTCTGGTGAAGATAAGCAAACTTGCTGTTGTCAGCATAACTTGCTGATCACAATTCCTCCTTTCCCATAGGGGAAGGGGTCTTAGTTAGCACAGCAAGGGTCTTTGGCACATTAGCCTGCCTCAGTTGCTTTTTGTTTCTTCTTTGTAGTTTCCTGAGTAAAATAGTAGTTCAAATATTAGTAAAGGCATTTACCATTCCAACTGCAAAACTATAATGTTTAGTAGTTATTTGGAACTTATCAATTTGGGTAAACTTTCTTGACTTCAAATTATCAGGAATCCTTCTTGCTCAAAAGTATGCTATATGTCCATGGCAAGAAATTATAAGGAAGGAAAAAATGTGTCTCAAACTGCCACCAATAATGCTATCTTTTGTGTTCTTTTCACTGTTCTAAATTATTAAATTCAGCTCTCTCCAAGCCATGTTAAAATTATGCCATGATATTTTGTTCTCTACTTTCCACCCCTTCTTCACCCTCCTAATTCAATGGCTTCCCTTTTAAAGGTACTTCATTTATTGCTTCCTGTTTTACATTTTCTTTTTAGAAATATGGATAGTTTACTGATATATAATTCTCACAAAATAAATACAAAAGATAATTAAATGAATGATTTATACCTCAATATTATTTGAACTCTAAAAAGTGAACGTTTGGTGCTTATTAATTTATTATTAAAAGTTATGGCACTAACGTTATCAAATTCACAGCTGAGTTAGTAAATCCATACATTGACAGTGATAGCATCAATCGAAACTCATTTGAAAATCAATTTGGTAATGTATCAAAGCCATAGAAATGGCAATATCATTTGACTCTAAATTATCATAAGAGTTTATTCAAATAAATTATTCAAAGATGATAAAGTGATATATTTAAAGTGTTCATTGCCACATTATAAATAATACATAAAATTTAAAGGAATAAAACATATAATGATTCATTAAATTGGTTCATTAAATTGAAGATATATATGCATTAATATTCCATTTTAATGCAAATATTATTATGGTTATTACGATTACTATGAAGGTTATAACTAAAGGGAAAGAAGCAATGGCATAACATTAAGTAAAATAATTCAAAATTACAACTGTGTTCAAATTACTGTTTTGAAAGCTGATTAAAGTTAGCATGAAAAAACTTAAAAACTAAAGCAAAAACAGAAGTCTGACCGTATGTCAGATGATGTGATTAAAACTTGAGTTGTTATTGACATTTCTCTCAAAGTTTAATGCATTTTCATTTAGTTCAACATATATTAAAGCCTTATATGTGGTAAAATTAAATGGGAAAGAAAAATATATACATATCTGTCACGTATACATGCTTTCTATGTTCAGGATGAGCTGCTTCACTATTCTATGTTAATAAGGTCAAGAATACTGATCCTAAACACAATGTATGGGGTACAGGGTGGTTCAGTGATAAAATGCTCATCTGCCATGCAGGAGGTCCAGTTTCAATTCCTGGCCCATGCAGTCCCACCCTCCCCCCCCAAAAAAAAAACACAAACAAACACAATGAAGTCCAGCAAGTTTCATTTCATTTTTTTATACTGATAGAAATGAACTTCATATTCTTCCCAAGGACAATGTGCTAGTTAATATTACCACTCATGAGAAATCCTAATGACAGACTTCCAGATACATTAGATTGTTAATTTAAATGGTTTCTGTAAGTTCATTCATAATCAGATTTAAGACATCATCTGAAATACAATAATACCACATTAAAACCATATGTAAGAAGACGCAAGGTCTCCAGAACATCAGATAGTTCTATATTCCTACCCCATATTAGTGACAGATGCTTCCAACATGGAAAAGTTAGAATGGCCATAGCTCAAACATCCATGAAGGGAGGGACAGAAAGATCAAAGGTGATGGTGGAGTTATACATGTTGTGTCAGAGTCATTAAGTAATCCCTGTAGGATAGCTAGTCAAAGCTTAATAGATTTATTGAAGTGAGAAAGCAGGTGGGAGCCAGTGAAAGGAAAGAAAATGGTTCTGGCAGGGAGAAAGCAGATGGGAACCAGTGAGAGGAAAGAAAATGGCTCTGATTTTCTTTCTGAGAGCTGTATTTTTTTAAAGGAAGACCACACCAGGAGGGGAGGGTGCCCACTAGGTGGTGTCCTGTCCCTTAACTGGACGGGGGCTTGCTGACTTATGATCTGGTTGGTTGCTAGGGTTCTGACGCACTGCTCTCCTTTGGTGTGCAGCTGCATGTACCATCAAGGGTTATCAAGTAGAAACAGGCCTTGACCTCCTGCCTATAGTTGTTTACCTTATAAGCATATCTGGTCTTACTTCATTTGCCTTCTGATGGGTGTGAGGTTGGCATGTCTGGTGATTGTTCATCTTGCTGCCACATCTGGGGTTCTGCCAAAAGAAGCAGAGGGGCCCCTGTGTCAAAAAGTCCGTTTTATATGTAAAGTTCTTTTTCTGAGACCTGACATTCCTGCCTTTTCCTTTTAATAAAATTGAGTGAAACTGGGGTTGGGTTTGGGTTAATGCCTTAGCTTAGCTTGAAGCAATTTTTAGAAGTAATAAGGGTATTGTGTTCTTTCTTTAGCAACTTCTGGCTGAGTAAGGTCATAGTTTTGGCAGAGTTGAGAATAATGAAAGAAAATTTGAGATAAAGTTTTTAACCAAGATGAGTTTACATTTGCTAAGTTATTTTTTATTATGGCCACATTTTCTTTTAGTATTTTAAAATTCTGTTCTGCTCAAACTGTATTGTTGATATAAAAACAATAGATTTCATTCAACATTGCACAGGTCCTTCCTGCTGTTGTGGTTAGGATGTCCAGGCCTTTTCTATTTTGTATGACTATTTCAGCTAAGCTATTTAAAGATTGTTCTTGCTTTTCTAAAGCTTCTGTGGTAGCATCCCATGTTTGCAACATCATTTAGGATATATTTAAGATAGAGTCTCCTAATAGGGGGATTTGGGAGAGTATACAATATGGATTAGAAACTATAGCAGTAATGGGGATGGTGGCTTGGTTAATTGCCCTAAGATTTTGGACTAGCTAGTAAGTGCCATTTGGTTTCTTTACTGCTAAGATAGGTGTATTGGCTGGGGAAGATGCTTCTCTGAGGAGTCTGGAGGTCAATAGCCTCTCAATTATGGATTTTAGGCCTGTGAGAGCTTGTAGAGTGAGAGGACATTGAGGCTTGTTTGGGAAGTCTCTGGTTTTTTTTTTTTTGAGAAAAACTTGAACAGAAGCATGATGTTTAGCAATGGAAGGGGTAGAGTTGTTCCATACCCAGGAATCTGCCTTTTCTAACTATGGGGATGGAACCATTTCATTAGGGGAAGAGAGTGTTTCCTCAATGGATGGGAGCAGGATGGTTTGAGGCAATTTATTGGCATATTTTATTTCTGTTAATTGAAGTGTTGTTTTAAACTTTGTAAAAACCATTTCACCCCAATAAAGGTGTGGGGCAGCTAGGAAGTATTTTAAAACTATAAGAAAAGTTACAATTTTTTATACTACAGGCCAGGAGTAATGTTTTAAGGAGAATTGAGCATTGACCTGTGATACCTATGACTGAAATTGAGGAGGGAATGAGCTGCCCTGAATGCTCAGGCAGGACAGAGTACGTAGTACCCATGTCTAAAAATGAAAGAAACGGGCTTACTTGCCACCTTTAAGGTTACCCTGGGTTCCATGGTGGTGATGGTCATAGTCAGGGATACGCCAGAGCATGGGCCTTGTCCGTCATCTGCAGCTAGTTTGAGGAGGTCACCTAATTCTGGGGCAGATGACACTTCAGGAGGGGGAAGGTTGCCTGAACCCACAGCTAGAGGCCATGGCACAGTCAGCTCTCCAGTGACCTATTTGGTGACACTGTGAGAAGGGGTCCAACAGTGAGCCCCGTGGTTGCTGGGTGCATTGTTTGGCCCAGTGGCCTGTTTTACTGCAATGTAAGCATGGGTGGGATGGCATTTTTTTGCCCCCAAAATTTTGTTATTTATTACCACAGATTATCCTGGGTTGTGTCAAGGAATTGGCATGGAGCAAATAATGGGCATCATCACTTTCCTGTCTGACCCTTTTTGGGGCTGCCTCCTTTTCTTTCCTTTCTTTTTCTATTTGTTTTTCTTTTATCTCTTTTTTTCCTGTTTTTTGTTTGTTTTTTTGTTTGTTTGTTTGTTTTTCTACCTGTTCTCTTTCTTCCTATCTATTGTTAAACACTTTAAAAGCTACTTTTGGGGTGCCTGAGGATCTTGTTCTATTTTTTGAAGTTTCTTTTGAATGTCTGGGGCTTATTGGGTTATAAAATGGGTATGAAGGAACAGCTTTCTTTCTTTGGAGGAAGAGTTAATATTTGTATATTTTTAAATAAACTTGGTTAAATGATTTAGGAAGGAGGCTGGGTTTTCTTTATTTCTGAGTGAATTTTGAAATTTATCATAATTATTAGCCTTGAAACCTGCATTCCTTATTCCTTCAATAATGCAAGTGAGAAAATATTTCATTTCTTTTTATTTGGGGATGGGTCATGATAGTTCCAATTTGAGTCTGCAGTGGGGACTGCATTTGTTCCTTGTATGCCATGGAGAGCAATGGAGTTTTCTGAAAAAAGTTTATCAGCATGAGCTTTAGCTGCAGCCCAAATGCAGTCTTTTTCTTTTGGGACTGTAGTAGAAGTTACAATAACATAAACATTCTGGTAAGTTAAGTCATAAGATTGGGTTAAATATTTAAACTCTTCTGTAAATTTAGTTGGATTTGCTGAGAAAGACCTGATCTGTGTTTCAATTTGGCTTAGGTTTTAAAGAGGAAAGGGAACACAAATTTTCATTATGCCTTTGCATCCTGATACCTCTCATAGGGGAAACAGACCTTCTGATGGGGGATCTACTATTATAGGCTATGAAACCATGAGATTGAGTGAAAGAAGGTGAAAAAGCTTGGGGAGTTTGGGTAGAACCAGGGAGAGGGGGATAAAAAGTGGGTTCTAAACTAAGAGAGGGCTTATTGGAGATAGGGGAAAGGTTGGGAGGGGAAGGGGTTGAGGAAGAGGGAAGTAGAGTGGAGGGGGTTGGGGAGGACTGTGGAGGGGGGGTATATTTAGGGGGGGGATGTTTAGTGGAGTCAAAGGAAGAGAAGTGATTGGAGGACTCCTCATCATTAAGGGGGTCTGCAACCTCCATACAGGAAGGGACAGAGGAAGGCTTAGAAGGTTTTTCATGAAGGAGGAGGATTTGGTATGAAGTGACAGAGTGGCACAGAGAGGGTCAAGGGCTGAGGGTCCAGAAAACTTGAAAGTAGGAGCTTCAGACCATTTGCCATTGTGCCAAATAAAATTACCAAGCTCAGTGAGAATTTACCAATTGAAAGTGTCATTTTCCAGTCAACATTTTTGTTGTTCTAAAGGGCATTGCAGCCAAATCATATTGTAGAATAAAAATAAGTTTCTTCGGTTTTATTTCCCCTTCTAATTGGAGTTTATTGAGATTATGGAGTAAAAATCTGAGAGGAGCAGATTTAGGAGGAAGAGTAGTCTTAGAGTTATTGTGAAGTGATTGGTCATTACCCATGATTATGTGAGGATTTTAGGCACAGGAGGCAGGGGCAGCATTCTAAAGCAGGCTGGGGTGCTGCCCTGGGGTGGGCCAAAGTGTCCCCAGGACACCAAGAAGGAAAGCTTATGGGGCTACTCAAGATGTAACTCAAGTGATTCAAACGATTCAGACCCAAGATCCTTTGCAGTGACAAGGCAGGCATCCCTGGTTTGTCATTGGGACCAGGAAAATTGTGTGCAGTCTTTCACTCAGGGCATCTCCCAAACTACTTTTGACTGCTGCAGTGGGGGGAAATGCTCCTGGAGCATTAGAGAGTTTTGACTGAACACTCAAATTTTAGGCCAAGAGGCAAGGACACCACACTAAAGCAGGCTGGGGTGCTGTGTTGGAGTGCTGAGGTGTCCCCAGGACTCCAAACAAAACTCTTAAGGGGAGGATCCGGGCAGAAAGACATCACTTACCTAGGGCCAAATTAATAGTAGATGTTTGAGAGCCATGGATGTGAGCTGGCATTGTGTCAAGATGGTCTGAGTCGATGGACTCAAGCCATTCAGTGCATGGAAACTTGAACAAGTATGTGGTTCAGGGAATAGAGTCGACTGGAAGACTGTCCTCTTGCCCCAAGAGGCTGGGGAACTCAAGCCTCAGTCGAATTTCCATTCCTGGGTTTTAGCACCAGATGTTGGGTCAGAGTTGTTAAGGAATCCATACAGGATAGCGAGTCAAAGCTTAACAGATTTATTGAAGGGAAAAAGCAGATGGGAACCAGTAAAAGGAAAGAAAGCAGGTGGGAGCCAGTGAAAGGAAAGAAAGTGGCTTTGGCAGAGAGAAAGCAGGTGGGAGCCAGCAGGAGGAAAGAAAATGGCTCCTGCTCTCTTTCTGAATTTTTTAAAGGAAGACTGCACTGGGAGGGGTGGGTGCCCACTAGGTGATGTTCTGTTCCTTGATTGGATGGGGGTTTGTTGACTTATGATCTGGTTGGTTGCTGGAGTTCTTACAAACTCCTCTCCTTTGGTATGCAGCTGCATGTACCATCAAGGGTTATTAAGCAGGGACAGGCCTTGACTGCCTGTCTATGGTTGTTTATCTTATAGGCATATTTGGTCTTGCTTCATTCACCTTCTGGTAGGTGCACCGCCAGCATGTCTGGTGATCGTTCATCCTGCTGCCACATTTGGTTCTGCCAAAAGAAGCTGAGGGGCCCCTGTGTCAAAAAGTCCCTTTTATATGTAAAGTTCGTTTTCTGAGACCTAACAATACAGAAAAAGATAGGATCTAACAAATGAATAAGATTGCTGAATCATTAAATGATATCTCTTTTAGTCTCCAGTATCTCAGTGCAGCTAGAAGTAAAAACCTAAAACTGTCGAATTGTAACCCATGTCAAACTCTGAAATATGTTCACAATTAATTGTAGTGCTGTGCTTTGAAATGTATTGCTTTTTTGTATATATGTTATTTTTCACAAAAAAGAAGGGAAAAAAGTCAATTGTGGTGATAAAAAATAGTTACGCCTTCTAGTCTCCTATATTCTGGAGCAGCAAAAAGGAAAATCTGACAAGATCATATGGTAGCCCATGACAAACTCTGGGACCTGTCCTCTAATTATTTGTTGTAGAGTGCTTTGGAAATGATTGCTTTTTAAAATTTCTTTGCTTTGTATAGATGTTATACTATACAATAAAAAAGTTAAAAATAAAAAGAGTCAAGGGTCATTTTTGCCTCACAGAGGTTTGTTACATCTTCTATGATTTCATAAAACCTTAGAATATAGGCTAGATGATATAAAAATCTTCTATTGCAACTTCCTATAGCACAGCTTCTGACACCAACTACAAATATGAAGTAACTCAATTAAATTCTAACTCCAACTCTTACTATCTAGATCCCACAGGTTAAGGGTAACCCTTCACAAAATCTTCCTTCAGGCAAATTTTCCTTCAGTTGCAAATGAAGAGGTCCATGCCACTTGTACTTCTGACCAACTGCCTATAAATTTGGGGGTCGATGATTCCTGTAACAACTCAGAGAAGTCACTGAAAGTGCTACACTTATGATTGTGGTTATTTTTTTTTCTTTTTTAATAATAAAAGCACAAATAAGCAGCAGCCAAATGAGAGACAGGGCAAGCAAACTTCCATGCCTCTCCACATGGAGTCAGAATGCATCACCCTCCAAGCACAGCAGGGATGTATTTTCTCAATTATGGAAGCCCTCTGGATTTCGAAGCATCACAAATTTATATGCATCTTCATTACTTAGGCTGATTGATAGAATCAATGTCCAACTGATTGAACTCAATCTGCACCTCCTCACCACCCTCCCAGACATTACAAAGGTGGGGTGATGAACTGTGATTTGAACCCCAACCGTTTAATCACATAGTGGATCTTTCTGGTGGGGCAATCTCCACCATAATAATGCAGTTGAGGCTGGACACTCCCTGTACCTTCTTAGGTTTATGAACTATCAGATGTGGTCCTGGATCTATCATGAATAACAAAAATGATTCTTATCTAGGGAAATTCCAGAGATAAAGAGGTTGCTTCCCCAGGAACTGAGGACAAAGACCAGCCAAGTTTTTCATTTGTTTGTTTGTTTTTTGTTATGTAGTTGAATTGTGAATACCTTTAAAAACTGTTCTTAATCTGATTGCAAGAAGTTGCTAAATCTGGGCAGACCACAGTGGCTCAGCAGGAAAGAATGCTCGCCTGCCATGCCAGAGGACCTGGGTTCAATTCCCGGTGCCTGCCCATGTGAAAAAAAAAAAAAAAAGTTGCTAAATCTTATCTTCACATACATTACAAATTAAAAAGCTAAGAATTAATAATATACCTACTTTCATTTCTAAATAAATCATAAATTAAGGAAGTAAATTAAACTGAAGTATCCTAATCTCAAATCTGAGAGGGCAAAGGAATAAAATAAAAATGATATATGATAAATGATATTAAAAATGTAACAGAATAGAGTTTCTATGGCTAAAGATTTCAAATGCAGGTCATTCTGTATGTTACTCTTATGGAAATATAAAAAACTGCTAAGGTATACAAGGCCTCAAGTAACAGTGTTTCTGAATACCCTAAAGACTTCCTGATACCATTGGCAAACCATAAAATAACTCAGTTAACTATCTAACCTGAAAGATAATTGTAGTTCCCCAAATATCCACCAGCCACAACATGTATAACTATCTTCTTTTCTTTGAAAAACTCTTGCCTGGAAATGCCAAGATAAGATTTGGGTTGCTCATTCAATTGAAATTTTATTACTCCAAATAAATGTCTTTATTGCCGTGGAGCCTATTTTGTTATTTCTAGGTTGACACTAATTCATAATATATGGTTTTTAATATATCATATATGATAGGTGGTATATAAGCTATGGTATGTGTGATGTTCAAGATGCAATATAATGTATATATAATATATAATACATGATTGCATATTATGTCTATTACATGTTTTTCTTGCATAATATATAAAAATAGATAATTATATATAAAAAATTAAATATATATATAAAACATGGTGTATATATAAGCCAAAATAGAATATAAAATAGAATATATGATAATATATATGCTTAATAATAAGTATTATATAATAAATATATAGCATGCTATATAATTTGTATTATTGATATATGGTATAAGTATATAAATAATATATACACATATATTCTCACATGTCTATGTATATATATATATATTTTTTTTTTTACTGGTCTGTTGCTGAGTAAAGAAAGACAAATTTTAATCACATCCATGAAGATTGTGTCCTCACCTCATTTTCAAACTGCATGCCATTCTGGACATCACTGATTCCCAAATCACTGATCTCCTAACAAGCTTCTTTACTGCCACAACATTATTAGGGATAAGAAACAGCCATAATTAGCACAGACAAGACATATTAAAATTTAGTGCTGAGTCTTATCATACAAATTTTACTGTTAGATTCTGGAGAAATCACTAGGGAATAAAACTCTATATGTGAAACAGCGTTTTTCCTAATTAGCAAGGTGTACACCATCAAGCTTTTCTAACTCTACCAGAGAAAAATAATATTCTGGGGCAGGAAATTAAATTTTCAGTTCCTCTCTGCTCTTCTTGACTACCTTGCTGGCAGATTATGCCATATCCTTTCTAGTCCATTGTGCCCCACTGTTATTGATATAAAAATATGGCATTTGAGGAGATGTATGCATGACATCACTTGTGTGAATATACTCAAGAAACCATGGGAGTAAGTCATTGCATTTATGTTTTATATTCTTTTGATTGAAAGTAATACTATCACTGTATTTGTCTTTGTGAAACTTACGTGTGTGTGTTCAGTTTTCCACACCAGAGCTTTATAAAGAATTTCTAATCTCAAGTGAATAAAGTTACAGGGATCCTTATGTTTTCAGTTTTTGAAATGTTTTTGTATAGGAAATTTTTCATGACACCAAGGAAGATAAAAGTAGACTGAAGTGATGAAACGATAGTAAGCAGGATCCCCCAAATCTAAATTCTTATTTTGATTTGGGATTTTCTTGACACTCCATTGGCCACTATCTTGCTCAACTTGGCATATTTTGATTGGTTGTGTAGGGACCATTTGTAAATGGTAGAAATATGCCAGTGGTAAAACTATTACCTTTACAAGATATTTTACATTTAAAGAAGATTAAGCCCTGATGAGATGTTAATTAATAACAGAACTGAGACTTAAAACTTGCCACGTGGTATAAAGTATAATCCATGAAAGTTCATGTAAACAGGTGTCACTTTTTAAGCTGTCACCAGTCTGAAGCTTCATCATATATAATTCTTCTTTATTCCCTCAAGCAACAACATTGCTATTATAATATCAGCAGCAATTTAGTGTCATTTACTTTTCTAGTAGAATATTTTAAAGAATATTATACATGAGTAAAACATCAGATATGGTCCGGATAGCCATACCTTCTTGTATATAATACAATATTCTACAGTTAAAACAAAACATTGAAAACATGGACAGGAGAAAACAGTTTGCGGAAATATCTTCTGTTCATTAACCTTTTCTGAGTTTGCTTAACTTCAAGTCATATAACCTGAGCCAAAGATTATGGAAGTGAAGAGTCATTGAAAGCAAATAAAATGTGAGAAGTCCCTCAAAAGGAAGATCAAGATGCAGCCCACTGGCATATTTCTACTGTATACAAACAGTCCCTAAACAACCAATCAAAATATGCCAACTTGAATCCCCATCACTGTCCTTACCTCTCTTTGTTTCTATACCACAAAATTCCCTTAATACCCAGATCAGGAGAGAGATTTGAGTTTACCTCCTATCTCCTTGTTGGTGGATCTTGCAATAAAACTCTTTTCTTATAACCCTTGTGTCATGGTATTGGCTTCTGTGCACACCACACAGTAAGCCCATTGCTCAGAAAAAAATTTGGCAACTGTGTTAGTTAGATTCAGTTGTCAACTTGGCCAGGTGAGCATACATAGTCTTGTTGCTGCAGACATAAGCCAATGGTATGTGAACCTCATTTGTTGCTAATTACATCTGCAGTTGGCTAGGAGGCGTGTCTGCTGCAATGAGTGATGTCTGACTTAATTGACTGGTGCTTAAATGAGAGAACGCAATGTAGCACAGTCTAAGCAGCTTGGCATTCCTCATCTCAGCACTTGCAGCTCAGCCCAGGCCTTTGGAGATGGAGAAAGAAGTCACCCCGGGGAAAGTTGTTGGAACCCAAGGGCCTAGAGAGAAGACCAGCAGAGACCATCCTGTGTCTTCCACGTAAGAAAGAACCTCAGTGGAAAGTTAGCTGCCTTTCGTCTGAAGAGCCAACAAAATAAATCCCCTTTTATTAAAAGCCAATCCGTCTCTGATGTGTTGCATTCTGGCAGCCAGCAAACCAGAACAGCAACCCAAATGGAACATTCTGGTCTCAGGAAAACTGCCTGAGATACTGTGGCCCCAGCAGGGCACAGGCCACTGAGACTAGTTTGTTTAGGGGCTTGATGATATGGATGAAAATCTGTAAAGTACCTATGTTGAAATATCTTTGTAAGAAATTGTAACTATGTCAATGGTACAGCTGACTGTAGTCTTTTAGAATGTATTTTAGAAAATTAGTCAATGCTCAGGTATGAACCAATGAAAAGAGAAAAAAAAAAAAGATTTTTTGTAACACAGCCTGGCCCTAAGATACATTAGAACAAAGGAAAATGTTCCTGAAAATGAATCTTTAAATTATAATATTGTCCTACAATTAAATTTATATTGTAAAAAGGAAGAGATATGGGACAAAATCCCATATTTTCAAACTTTTATGTCTTTTTATCAGAATAAGAATTTACAGAAAAAGTACATAATCATGGTTTAAACTAGTAAGTTTGTGTTTCTTAGATTTTATGTCTGTCTAAAGAGTTTTACTTGGAACTATAGCTTTTAATTTAAGTCTGCCTGTCCATTTAATATATATTTTTTCTATCCCTGAATGGTAATACCAAATTAACAAATAAAAATTCTTAACAGAGTTCTGTTAAAATTACTTAAAGATAAGTAAACACATATGCATTCATATATATATATGTATACACACATACTCATACACACTTCAGTCTCAGAAATCAAAGCCAGATGTCTAATATTCTTTCAACTCCTTTCTTCCTCTTCTATATCTTAGCTTATAAAATGATAAAGAAACGTCCCCAAAACAGCAGCAAATCCTTATGTTCTCTGCCCTCTAAGAAAGCAAAGTGCCTTTCAGTATAACTGCTACAGCTTCCCCTAGAAATGTCAGACTTTTCCGATTGTCCAAAGTCCATCATTAGGTGAAATCAATCAGTTAATTAGAAACAATTATAAATGAGGACATAAGGGCTCTAATAATTATTAGAGTCACCTTATCTGACTTAAATTTTCCAACCTCTTTTGAATATTATCCCAACCCATTTAGCTGTGCTCTTCCTGACTCACCTATCTCTGTTGCCCAGAGCCTCCTCTTAAACCTTGGCCAAATTCAAGGTGATAGAACTTTCCCTCCTCCCAAGACCAAAGCCATCAACTGAAAAAAATTTGGCCTTGCAAGATATTGTAGAAATTAGATTCCTAATTTATCTTTGATGGCTCAACCTTTATATGACTTGCTTGAAGCTAAACAACTTGAATTATTTAGAATAGATGAACCAGTTAAGCAGCTATCTGGGGGGAAGGGCTAGATGCAGGAAGATGAGAGAGATACATTTAGCTTGGAGTGAGTTCTTTCTGCTGTGCCTGGGTATTGGGGTGATGATAAACACAAGCAAAATATTGTGGAATAAGCTGTGTTTTGGGTGGTTTATCCTGTTGGATTCCTTGGTTGCTGTGGAGTTCTGAGAGAATTCCTTCATTTGGAATTATTTTTTCTAATACACTTGTGTGATGGTAGTTACAGAAAATAAATCATTATTAAAACATATTCATGTTTTAGGATAAGTGTAATTGAATAAAATCCAGTTGCCAAATTCCAAAAGGTTCAGTAGATTTAAAAACAAATGTCCTTGAGAGCAATGAAAAAGTTTTCCTGGATTATGCTTGTAACAAATTGAACAATTGTAGTATATTTTCCATAGCCTGATAGTCACTATGCCTTTAAGATTCATAATTTTAATTCTCCCTTTACTGTCATCCCATAAAACTCTCTTATTTCTCAGATCAAGGAGACAGATTTGTTTACCTCCTGTCTCCTTGCCAGTTGACCTTACAATAAGCCTCCTTCTTCTAACAGAATCCTATTGTCATGGTATTGACTTCTGTGCACTTCAGGCAGTGAACCCACTGATTGGTAGCAACATTTCACTCTTTACTTTCTTCTTACAATAATTTTGTGAGGTGGATGGTATTATGACTGTTTAATAGATAAAGAAAAGAAACTCAAAATCATATAGTTATTAAATGAGGGAATCCAGATACCAGGATTACCCTCCATATTGAGAGTATATAATTTTGCATAGTTACCTGCATGTCCAGGAAAGACATTAAAGGGCATCAGGCATCCTAATGGGAGAAAAAATGTACAGCAGTTATCCTAAACAAGGCATTGAAACTCCCCTCCCTTGAGCACTGTTGGTAACAAATCTCCAAAACCCTGTGTCAGAAGATCCTGCTGACACTCTGTTCTCACACCCTTGACCTAAACACTTACAGGTCTTTGCACTCCCCCCACCCTTTCTGTAGGCTGCTTACCTTCGTTTCCCACTGCCAATACCGCCGTGGAAGATCCTCTCCTGTTTGTAAGTCTGAATTAAATTCACACCTAACTCCATGCCTGATGTGTCTTTTGGTCTTCCAGCTGCCCCAACCAACCCAAACCCTCCAGAGAGCTGGGTTGGAACATTAAGTAACAACATTCAGGTTCAAACTCAGGAATAATAAAATAAATCTCACTGCTCTTGCCAGTATACCATACTATTACAAAAGTTAGTTTCCTTTGTCTCTTTGTACACACACATAAATTCATACATGAAACAATGGAATTTCCCACAAGATTTTCCTCTATCTAACTAAATTTAAAAATATCAGTTGTTTATCCTAATGAACTGGAGGGAAAAAAAGCTACCAAAACTTTGTTCTTAATCATAAAGCAAAATGAACTTACATTACTTTTATATGCCATTTCCAGGAGTAACCTCAAAATGGTACTGATATCTGGGGGACTTTCAAACTTGTTTACATTTATCTTCATTCTGAGAATAAGTGGTTAAGTGAATATAAGCTTGTCAGAAAAAATATATAAACCACTTTTGTGGAACTAATATATCATTTATTTTTAATTATGGTAATTTAAACAAGTTTTATAAAATGAAAAGTAAGGATGTGGTTCCTTTTAAATAAAACTTATCATTCCTACTTAATTTCAATAACCAAAATTACATATGAAATAAAGAAGGGAAAATGATAGTATTTTCTTTATTTTATCATTTGATAAATTCTTGCTTTAAGCATGATTGTTATAGTGTGAATTTAGAGATGATCTTCCCTGCAGCTCACAAAATTAGCCAGACAGAATGATTGGGGCAATTTACATGGATGGGCCATTGGAAAGCAAATTATATTCTTCAACTTTCTATGCCAATCTATTTCAATAATGAGGTGGGACTTGAGAAATTTGTCAAATTTGTCAAAATTCATTTTCATTAGAGAAGGGTAAGTGGCTATTTTGTAGAATAAGTCAATAGCATACAAGCAGAGAAAATTAGAATTTTTGAAATAAATTAGAGCAAAGGTGGTGGAGGGAAAGATAAATGGCTTAGAAACTGATCACTTCATGTAGATTGGGAGATAAGGCAATCAAGATATATATTGATATATATATCAATGCTTTAGTTTAAACTGAATGTATACCAGCAACTATACTCAAAGTAATGTATATATAAAGTTAATATAATGCCTTTATTTTAACCATCTGACATCTGATCCATGCCATTCACATTTGAAATATTTTAAAAAATGCTAATATTCATCAAAGGGCTGATGCAAATTAGGTAATACTTAGTGTGTGTGAAGAGCTATTATAATAGGCATTAAGCAGTAGGGAAGAAAGTGTGAGACTCCATGTGCAGAATTGATGAAACATTGAGGAAATCCAAAAGTCGCTCTGTATCCTAAGTTGTGCCTAAAATTGGTCCTAGTCTGAATCATTGAAGCCCTATTAACCAGACAACACGTTCATCATTGACATAGCTAGTATTAGAAGATAAGTTTGATGCATACCTATGAAAGCCTATTTGACATAAACATTTAAATTTTATCCCCCACTTTCACCATAACCCCCTACACACATACATTTTTGTTGACTATGTTAAATTTACACCAATGTTCTCAAGCAATGCATCTAGTTGCTTTCTGTCCTTTAAAATCACAGCTAGCTTTTTCCTTAAATGAATATAATTTATGATTAATATTGCCATAGTTAGTTGCCCTTATTTCATAAAAAAAAGAGATTCCTGCTAAATTCATTTCCCATTTTGATTCACATTTGAAACATGGACTTATGTGACCAAAAGCTTTACCAGTTTTCACTTTCTTTCCCCACCAAAAGACTGAGGCCAAGATAATTAAAGTGCAGGGTTAAAAATATGTACTTTCTTATTGGATTCTGAACCCTTGCGCCATCATTTTTAAGAGTTCTTTTCTCCGCCTCTCTCTCTCTCTATATATATATATATGTATATATAATATAATATATATATGTATATATATATATGTTAGTTTTTGGTCTGTGTTATGTTTTCAATATTTATCTGTTGTCATTGAGTTTGTTTACAGTGACTTTTTCTCGTGCACTGTTTTTAGTGTTTATGTAGCCAACATAAATCTTATTTTATTGCATCAGGATTTTGAATCATTTAGAGAGCTATCCCCACAGCTAGGTTAAAGAGGAATTAACCCATATGTTCTTGTGGTACAGTCACAGTTTTTATTTTACTTTTAGATCCCTAATTCATTTGGAGATTATTTCTGTGTATGGTGTGGCTGTTTTATCTGTTTCCAAAGGACTATCAGCTGTCTCAGGACCATTTATTTAAAACATTCATCTTAATTCAATGATTTAACATGCAATCTTTCTCACATACTAAGTTTCATATATAGTTGGCTCTATTCACACACTTTTGTGTTTTTTAAGATCTAGGATCACACTGCTTTCAATATAGAGATGATTGTGTATTTTGATGTCTCTGTCTATTGTTTCTTTTCAGTGTTTCCCTACTGTTCTGTCTAGCTGCTGGAATGTGATATACAGAAACAGAATGACTTTAAATAAGTTGCAAGTTTACAGTTCTAAGGTCATGAAAATGTCCCATTTAAGCAAGTCTATAAAATATCCAAATTAAGGCAACAACAAGACATTCCCTTCACTCAAGAAAGGTCAATGACAAATATGGAAAGGCACATGGCAAATATGACAAAGTCTACAAGCTTTCTCTCCAGGACTCATGAAGCTCCTTCAGGGGTGTTTTACTTCTTTGTCTCCAAAGATCTCTAGCTGTGTAGACTCTCATGGTTCTTGCAGTTCTCTAAAAGTACTCCCTCCAAAATGCTTCCTCTTTTAAAGGATTAAAGTAATCGAGACCCACCTGGAATGGGTGAAGTCACATCTCCCTCCGATTCAAGGTTAATACCCACCATTGAGTGAGTCACATCTCCATGGAGAGAATCTAATCAAGAGGCTCCAACATACATTATTGAATAGGGATTAAAAAGAAAAGTTTGCTCCTACGAGATTGCATCAGGATTAAAAATGGCTTTTCTAGGGTGCATAATCCTTTCAAGCCAGCACACCTACCTGTTCTTGAAGCCTTGGACTTATAGTATAGATACCAATTGGCTGTTGTGTGGAGTTAGGCAAGTTGATTCTAGAGTCTATACTATAATAGCCAATTGGTACTGTATTGGCGTGAGATTGAATTTAAAAATTAATTTAGGGTTAATTATTATCTTTCTTATGTTGAGTATCCTCATACAACAACAGTAGTGTCTTTCCATTTGTTCAAGCCTATTATTTTATGGCCTTTTAAGAGTGTTTTTAAATTTCTCTGTTAGATTATATGCATTTCTTGTTAATTTAATCCTTGAAGTTCTTATTATTAGTTTTTATTGGAGAAGTTGTAGGTCTACAGAAAAATCAGGCAGAAAATACCGCATTCCCATACACAGCCCTTTAAAAATTTTTTTATTGTATAATATAACACATATACAAAAATAAGGAAGAAAAAAGCAATATTTTTAAAGCACTCTTCAACAAGTAATTACAGGATGATCCCAGAGACTGTCATGGGCTACCATACCATCATCTCAGATTTTTCCTTCTGGCTGCTCCAGAACATTGGAAACTGGAAGGAGTAAACATTTTTTATCATCACAATATTTTTTTTCATTTTGTTTTTGTGAAAAATAACATATATTCAAAAAAGCAATAAATTTCAAAGCACAGTGCAACAATCAGTTGTGTAATACAGTTTTTCAGAGTTTGGTATGGGTTACCATTCAATTTTAGGTCTTTACTACTAGCAGCTCTAAGATACTGGAAACCAAAAGAAATATCAATAAAAAGATTCAACAATCATACTCATTCATTAAACCCTACTGTTCTAGTTTGCTAGCTGCCAGAATGCAATATATCAGAAACAGAATGGCTTTTTTTTTTTTTTTAACATGGGCAGGCACCAGGAATTGAACCCGGGTCCTCTGGCATGGCAGGCAAGCATTCTTACTGGCTGAGCCACCATGGCCCACCCCAGAATGGTTTTTAAAATGGTGTCATGGTCAGTTTCATGTGTCAACTTGGCCAAACAAGTTACCTGTTTGTCTGATTGGGCAAGTGCTGGCCTGTCTGTTGCAATGAGGACATTTCATAGAATTGGATCATGATCACGTCAGCTGCATGCACAGCTGATTCCATTTGTAATCAGCCAAAGGGGAGTGTGTTCAGCAATGAGTGATGCTTAATCTAATCATGGGAACCCTTTTAAGGAGGATTCAGAAGAGACAGGCCTTCTTTCTCCTTCGGCTGGTAAGCCTCTCTGTGGAGTTCACCCAGAACTTCCATCAGAATCTTTAACTTCACAGCCTACCCTGTGGATTTTGGACTCTGTGTTTCCGTGGTCACGTGAGACAATTTTATAAATTTTATATTTGCGAGTTCCCTGTTGATTCTGTTTCTGTAGAGAACCCTAACTAATACGTCTTGGCACCAGGAGTGGTTCTTAAGAAACAGAATCTTAAAAATGAGTTTTTATGAATAGTTTTCTACTCTGACTGGACTCAAAGACATTAAGGACTCTGATTCCCATAATCAGAATGACACTCCCAATCCATGGAGTGAGTTGGCAAAATAAATAGTCAAAATATCACTGCTCCATTCTCCTAATGCTTCACTTGTATGAAGCCAGGCTCTGGAGAATAATGCTTTTGACACCTTTACAAGTTTTGTAGAAATAAGAGGTATAGAGATGTTGATTGGTTGTTGTTAGATACACTGGCTACATTAAGGAATGAAAGGGATGGGATTAAGGCTTCAAACGAGAAGTTTAAGCACCATCTGACAGATGTAGACGTTTCTATGAGTATCCTGAAGGAAAATCTTCTTTCCTGTAGCCATAGACTTGAGATCTCTGAAAATCAGACTCAGAATCTTATTGCTAGAGTAGCAACTTTACAACGTAAACTGAAATCTCAATCTTGCATGATGTCTGCCATTAAAGTGAGAACATTGATTGGAAAGGACTGGGAATCTGAAAAATGGGATGGTGACATACAGATTGATAATGATGTTGGGGGTGAGGTTGAAACCCTAGATCATGCTGAGTCTTCTCTAGATAACCCTGTAATAGTTTGCCCTGAGGATATAACCACCCCACCTCCAGCCTGCCTTGAGGAGTTGACCACCCAACCTCCTCCTGAAGGGATTAGCCCTAGAGTGATTAATCCTGTTTCACCAGACGAAACTGCAAATGAAGGCCCTGAAGCAAATGGCTTGGAAGATATTTCTAATTCTTTTCATGACCCACCCCCACCACCCCTCATTTCTTCCAGACCTATAACTAGACTAAAGTCCCAATAGGCCCCTAAAGGTGAGGTACAAAGTACCACACATGAAGAAATATGTTATACTCCAAAAGAACTGTGTGAGTTTTCTAATTTATATAAACAGAAATCAGGGGAATATGTGTGGCAATGGATTTTAAGGGTGTGGGATAATGGTGGGAGGCATATAAGGCTGGACCAGGCTGAATTTATTGATATGGGCCCACTAAGCAGAGATTCTGCATTCAATGTTATAGCTCGAGTGGTTAGAAAAGGTATTAACAGTTTGTTTGGATGGTTGGTTGAAACATGGATCAAAAGGTGGCCAATATTACCTGAGGTTGAAATGCCAGAACTGTCCTGGTATAATGTAGATGAGGATCCAGACCCTTAGAGAGAGATTGGAATGTTAAAGTGGATTTATCATGCAAAGCCTGCTCTTACAATCCAGGAATGTCCAGAGGATACACCTTTTACCAAAACAGTGAGAAATAAATTTGTGAGACTAGCACCATCATCCCTAAAAGGTTTTATTGTTGCACTTCTCTGTAGGCCAGATATTACCATAGGAACAGCTGTCACTGAGCTGGAATCCTTAAACACAATGGGGATGATGGGATCCCAAGTTGGCAGAAGCCAGGTGGCAGCACTTAATTGCCAAAGACAGGATAGACGTGGCTATTATAATAGACAGCAAACTCAAATCAAGTGTCAAAATTATATGACTCATAGAGATTTGTGGCATTCGCTAGTAAATCATGAGGAACCTGGAAATACAATAGAAGGGCAATCTACCAAATTCTTGTTTGAGCTATATAAACAAAAAAGTTCTAGGTCAAGTGAACCTGAATTACAAAAACACAGAGTCATGGTCCCTTAATCAATTTCCAGACTTGAGACAGATTAAAGACCCAGAGCCCCGTGAATGAAGGGGAGGGAGGTCAGGGCCCTTTGGGGGAGAACTCTGTTACATTGCCACAAATTTATACTGTTAATCTTTGTCCAAGCCTTCCCCAAGGAGACCGATGGCCTTTTACCAGGGTAACTGTGCATTGGGGAAAAGGAAATGATCAGATATTTCAGGAATTATTAGACACTGATTCAGAAGGGACATTAATTCCAGGGGACCCGAAAAGTCACTCTGGTCCATCAGTCAGAGTAGGGGCTAATGGAGGGCAGGTGATCTATGGAGTTTTAGCTCAAGTCCGTATCACAGTGGGCCCAGTGTGCCCCCGGACACGTTCAGTAATTGTTTTCCCAGTTCCACAATGTATAATTGGTATGGACATACTGAGTAACTGGCAGAATCCCCATATTGGTTCTCTAACTCGTGCAATGGTGGCTATTATGGTGGGAAAGGCCAAGTGGAAGTGAATAGAACTGACCCTACTGAGCAAAATATTTATTCAGAAGCAATACCGGATTCCTGGAGGGATTGCAGAGATTACTGCCACTCTTAAGGACTTGAAGGATGCAGGGGTGGTAATTCCCACCACATCCCCATTCAACTCTCCTATTTGGCCTGTGCAAAAAACAGATGGGTCTTGGACGATGACAGTGGATTATCGTAAGCTCAACCAGGTGGTAATTCCAATTGCAACTGCTGTTCCAGAGGTGGTGTCATTGCTTGAGCAAATCAATGCATCCCCTGGTACCTGGTATGGAGCTATTGATCTGACAAATGCTTTTTTCTCGATAGCTATTAGTAAGGACCACCAGAAACAGTTTGCTTTCAGCTGGCAAGGTCAGCATTATACTTTCACTGTCCTACCTCAGGGGTATATCAACTCTCCAACCCTATGTCA
The DNA here is from genome assembly GCA_004026745.1 of Myrmecophaga tridactyla. Classification (NCBI taxonomy): domain Eukaryota; kingdom Metazoa; phylum Chordata; class Mammalia; order Pilosa; family Myrmecophagidae; genus Myrmecophaga; species Myrmecophaga tridactyla. Next base: position 26,497 of record PVIY010004532.1, read on the forward strand.
TAATCTTGTCCTCAGGGACCTTGACTGTTTCTCCCTCCCACAAGACATCACACTGGTCCATTATATTGATGATATCATGTTGATTGGACCTAGTGAGCAAGAAGTAGCAACTACTCTAGATTTACTGGTAAGGCATTTGTGTGTCAGAGGGTGGGAGATAAATCCAACAAAAAAGCAGGGACCTTCCACCTCAGTGAAATTTCTAGGTGTCCAGTGGTGTGGGGCATGTTGAGATATCCCTTTTAAGGTGAAGGATAAGTTGCTGCATCTGGCCCTTCCTATGACCAAAAAAGAGGCACAACACCAGGTTGATCTTTTTGGATTTTGGCGACAACATATTCCTCATTTGGGTGTGCTACTCCGGCCCATTTATCGAGTGACCAGAAAAGCTGCTAATTTTGAGTGGGGTTCTGAACAAGAGGAAGGTCTGCGATAGGTCCAGGCTGCTGTACAAGCTGTTCTGCCACTTGGGCCATGTGATCCAACAGGTCCAATGGTGCTGGAAGTGTCAGTGGAAAATACAGATTCTGTCTGGAGCCTTTAGCAGGCCTCTGTATGAGAATCACAATGCAGACCCTTAGGATTTGGGAGCAAAGCCTTACCTCTGCTGCACATAACTACTCTCCTTTTGAGAAACAGCTTTTGGCCTCCTACTGGGCCTTAGTAGAGACTGAACACTTAACCATGGGCCACCAAGTTACCATGAGGCCTGAACTGCCTATCATGAGCTGGGTGTTGTCTGACCACCAAGCCATAAAGTTGGGCATGTGCAGCAGCACTCTATTGTAAAATGGAAATGTTATATATGAGATAGGGCCAGAGCAGGTCCTGAAGGCACAAGTAAGTTACATGAAGAAGTGGCCCAAATGTCCATGGTCTCCACTCCTGCCACGTTACCTTCTCTTTCCCAGACCAGAGCTATAGCCTCTTGGGGAGTTCCTTACAGTGAATTGACTGAGGAAGAGAAACTCGGGCCTGTTTTACAGATGCTTCAGCATGATATGCAGGTACCACCTGAAAGTGAACAGCTGCAGCACTACAACCCCTTTCTGGGGTGTCCTTGAAGAACAATGGTGGAGGCAAATCCTCCCAGTGGGCAGAACTCTGAGCAGTGCACCTGGTTGTTCATTTTGCTTGGAAGGAGAACTGGCCAGAGGTGTGTTTGTGCAATGATTCATGGGCCATTGCTAATGGCTTGGTGGTATGGTCAGGGACTTGGAAAGATCATAATTGGAAAACTGGTGACAAAGAGGTCTGGGGAAGATGTGTGTGGATATACTTTTCTGAGTGGGCTAAAAACATGAACATATTTGTGTCCCATGTGAATGCACACCAGAGAGTGACTTCAGCAGAGGAAGGTTTTAATAATCAAGTGGATAAGATGACCCCTTCTGTGGATACCAGTCAGCCTCTTTCCCCAGCAACTCCTGTCATTGCCCAATGGGTTCATGAACAAAGTAGTCATGGTGGTAGGGATGGAGGTTATGCATGGGCTCAGCAACACGGACTTCCACTCACCAAGGCTGACCTGGCTACAGCCACTGCTGAGTGCACAATCTGCCAGCAACAGAGACCCACACTCAGCCCCCATTATGGCACTATTCCCCGAGGTGACCATCCAGTTACATGGTGACAGGTTGATTACACCGGACCACTCTCTTCATGGAAGGGGCAGCAATTTGTTCTAACTGGAATAGACACATACTCTGGATATGGGTTTGCTTTCCCTGCATATAATGCTTCTGCCAAAACTGTCATCTGTGGGCTTACAGAATGCCTTATCCATCATCATCATGGTATTCCACAAAGCACTGTTTCTGATCAGAGAACACACATTTCACAGCAAATGGGAATTGTGGGAATGGACACATGCTCATGGAATTCTCTGGTCTTACCATATTCCCCATCATCCAGAAACAGCTGGATTGATAGAATGGTAGAATGGCCTTTTGAAAATGCAATTATGGTGCCAACCATGTGGTAATACCTTGAAGAGCTGGAGTAATGTTCTCCAGGAACTGTGTATGCACTGAATCAGCATCCCCTGTATGGTGCTGTTTCTCCCATAGCCAGGATTCATGCGTCCAGTAACCAAGGGGTGAAAATGGGAGTGGTACAACTCACTATTATCCCTAGTGATCCACTAGGAAAATTTTTCTTCCTGTCCCTGCCACCCTGAGCTCTGCTGGTCTACAGGTTTTAGTTCCAAATGGGGAGTGCTTCCTCCAGGAGAAACAACAATGATTCCACTGAACTGGAAGTTAAAAATGCCACCTGGTCACTTTGGGCTACTTATGCCACTGGATCAACTAGCCAAGAAGGGGATTACATTATTGTCTGGGGTGATTGACCCTGACCATCAGGGGAAAGTAGAACTGCAACTACATAATGGGGGGGGGGGGTAAAGAAGAGTTTTCTTGGAATATAGGCGATCACCTAGGACATCTTTTAGTACTACCATGCCCTGTGATTAAAATCAATGGAAAACTGCAACAACCCAATCCAGGCAGGATTACCAATGGCTCTCAAAGTTCAGGAATGAAGATTTGGGTCACTCCACCAGGCAAAGAACCACGGCCAGCTGAAGTGCTTACTGAGGGTAAAGGGAACATGGAATGGGTAATGGAAGAAGGTAGTGATAAATATGAAGTACGACCACATGATCAGTTACAGAAATGAGGACTATAATACTGTTTTGTTCATGTTATGCTATTTAAGTTGTAAGATATCAAGTTTAAGAATGAATGTTGCACAAGGATTTGCACCCTATTCTGGAGAGATTTAATGTGTTTCCAGTTATATGCAGGACAGTTGAGCATTGTTAGTTAAAAGAAAAAAATGTGTGTTTTATTGTTTTTTATTTGGAAATTGGGAATGGTTTAAGGTGATGTATATATAGCTGCCAAGTTGACAAAGGATAGACTGTCATGGTCAGGTTCACGTGTCAACTTGGCCAAACAAGTTACCTGTTTGTCTGGTTGGGCAAGTGCTGGCCTGTCTGTTGCAATGAGGACATTTCATAGAATTAGATCATGATCACGTCAGCTGCATCCACAGCTGATTCCATTTGTAATCAGCCAAAGGGGAGTGTCTTCTGCAATGAGTGATGCTTAGTTTAATCATGGGAAGCCTTTTAAGAAGGGTTTAGAAGAGGCAGCCCTTCTTCCTGCTTCAGCTGGTGAGCCTGTCCTGTGGAGTTCCTCCAGACCTTCCATTGGAATCTTCAGCTTCACAATCTGCCCTGCAGATTTTGGACTGTGTTCCTGCAGTCATGTGAGACACTTTTATAGATTTTATATTTGCGAGTGTTCCCTGTTGATTCTGTTTCTCTAGAGAACCCTAACTAAAACAAAAGGGAATTTAATAAGTTGCTAGTTTACAGTTCTAAGGCTGAGAAAATGTCCCAATTACAACAAGTCTGTAGAAATGTCCAATCTAAGGCATCCAGGGAACGATACCTTGGTTCAAGAAGGCCAATGAAGTTCAGGGTTTCTCTCTCAAGTGGAAGGGCACAGAGTGAACACAGTCACAGTTTCTCTCTCATCTGGAAGGGCACATGGTGAGCATGGCATCATCTGCTAGCTTCTTCTCCTGGTTTCCTGTTTCATGAAGCACCCTGGGAGGCATTTGCTTTCTTCATCTCCAAAGGACACTGGCTGGTGGACTCTGCTTCCTGTGGCTATGTCATTCTGCTCTCTCTGAATCTCTTTCATTCTCTAAAATGTTTCCTATTTTATAGGACTTCAGAAAGTTATCAAGATCCACCCAAATGAGTGGAAACATGTAGTCACCTAATCCAGTTTAAGCACCACTTTTGATTAAATCACATCTCCAGGGAGGTGATCTGATTACAGTTTCAAACATGCAGTATTGAATAGGGATTATTCTGCCTTTCTGAAATGGAATTTAGATTAAAACATGGTTTTTCTAGGGGACATACATTCTTTCAAGCCAGCACACCTACCTTTTCTGTAGAACTCCACCATCACCCCTGATCTTTCTATCCCACTCTTAAGGGGTATTGGGCTATGCCCATTCTAACTTTTTCATGTTGGAAGAGGCTTATACAGCCTTTTTATTAACATCTTGCATTACTGAGGTACATTTGTTAGAATTCATAAATTAACTATTGTCCTATGTTTCTGTTTTTATTCTACTAACATAAAATCTAAGATTTTCTCCTTTTAACTGCATGCAAATATATAATTTAGGGCTTCCATTGCATTCACAAAAATTTGATCTTCCTTTTTGATACTGTAAGTGGGGTTTTCATCTAACTTAATGTCTTCTATTTTGTTTGTGTGTATTGATTTTGTATGTCAATTTAATAAACAGCATCTTTACCTTGTTCCTAATCTTAGTTGGAATATAATTAGTGTTTCCCCATTAACTGAGAGATTGACTTTAGGATTCATTGTATGAAGATATCCTTTAATTCATATCTTATTTTTTTTCATGAGTAGATGAATTTTGTCAAAGGATTTCAGCAACTATGGAGAGAGTTGTGCATTTTTCCTTAGATTTATTATGATTGATATATTTTCTAACATTGAACCAACTTTGCATTCCTGTAATAAACCCCACTTGTTCTTGATGTATTATTTTCTTATATGGTGTTAGGGAACTAAAATATTGTTTAGCATTTTACAGGCTACATTCATTAGTATTTTTTCTATGTATTGTCTGGAATAATTTATTAAAAATTTGGACTGTCTGGTCATAGAAAATTTTGTAGTGTGGTCCTGTGTAACACCATCTAGGCCTAATGTTTTTTAGCATGGGATAATTCCTTAATAAATTCTCCATTTCTTCAATAGAATTCGTATGTGTGATAGTTAATTTCATGTGTGAACTGGGTTATTCTGCTAGTTTGAAAGGATGTATGTCCCCTAGAAAAGCCATGTTTTAATCTAAATTCCATTTCATAAAGGCAGAATAATCCCTATCCAATACTATATGTTTTAAGTTGTAATCAGATCATCTCCCTGGAGATGTGATTCAATCAAGAGTGGTTGTTAAAATGGATTAGCTGACATGTCTCCACCCATTTGGGTGGGTCTTGATAAATTTCTGGAGTCCTATAAAAGAGGAAATATTTTGGAGAACGAAAGAGATTGAGAGAGAGCAGAGAATGCTGCAGCACCATGAAGTAGAGTCCACGAGCCAGTGACCTTTGGAGATGAAGAAGGAAAATGTCTCCCAGGGAGCTTCATAAAACCAGAAGTCAGGAGAAAAAGTTAGCAGATGATGCCATGCCCACCATGTGCCCTTCCAGCTGAGACAGAAGCCCTGACTATGTTTGCCATGTGCCTTTTCACTTGAGAGAGAGAGACTCTGAACTTCTTTGGCCTTCTTGAATCAAGATATGTTTCCCTAGATGCCTTAGATTGGACATTTCTATAAAACATAACATTACCTTAAGCCAAAAGATAACTCATAAGAAAGCCCTAAATCCCATCAATTCTATGAAGGCTGATAGAGAGGGAGGAAGCCGAAGAAAAGTTTGAAGATAGCAGAGGTTGGTTCATGAGGTTTAAGGAAAGATGCCATCTCTATCACATAAGAGTGCAAGGTGAAGCAGCAAGTGCTGATGGAGATGATACAGTAAGTTATCCAGAAGATCTAGCTAAGATTATAATTAAAGGTGGCTATACTAAACAATAGATTTTCAATGTAGATGAAACAAACTTCCTTTTGAAGACGCTTCCATCTAGGCCTTTCATAGCCAGAGAGAAGTCAATGCTTGGTTTTAAATCTTCAAAGAGCAGCCTGATTCTTGTTAGGTTGCTGCATTAGCTAGGGTTCTCTAGAAAAACAGAATCAGTTGGAGATATCCATAAATATTAAATTTATAAAAGTGTTTCATGCAACCATGGGCATGTAGAGTCCAAGGTCTGTAGGGCAGGCCACAAGCTGGCAGCTCTGATGAAATTCCTCAATGAACTCTCAGAAGAGGCTGGCTGGGCAACTGTGAGGATGTAAGGATCCAAGATATGTAGGACAGTGTGCAAGCTGGCTCTGATGAATGTCCTTATTGAATTCTAAGAAGAAGTTGGCTGGTTGAAGCAGGATGAGTGACTGTCTCTTCTGAATCCTCCTTAGAAGCCTTCTAGTGATTAGATTAAGCATCACTCATTGCAGAAGATTCTCTCTTTAGCTTATTAGAAATGCAATCAGCTGTGGATGCAGCCAACGTGATCATGACTTAAGTCCATGAAGTGTCCTCATAGCAACAGACAGGACAGCACTTGCCCAACCAGACAGCTGGGCACCAACACCTGACCAAGTTGACACATGAGCCTGACCATGACAGTTCCCATGGAGCTGGTGTGCACATTTAAGTCAATGCTTATCCATTTTAGGCACACAACCAGTGACATGTTATTCAACACTCTATATTGGTTTGTGTTTTCTAGAATTTTATGTAGATGAAGTCATGTAATCATTTTGTTTGGTATCTTTTATGCAATTATTTCCACTAAAATAATTTCAAAATGACAGATTTTTGCCTACATCCCCACACCCAATGGATGTATCCTAACATTCAGGTAAGCAACTAGCATAAAAACTAAAACCTCATATATTGTTAAATGAGAGGTTGCATGATTTATAATTGATTTCCTCTGAGACTGGATAGTATTTTGGCCACAAAAACCCATGGCTCTAGGAAGTCAATAAATAGACTTAGTAAATGAAAGGAAATTTAATTTTTTTCTATAATTTAATGATCTATAGTTTCTTCTAGATCTAATATGCTATTACTTCACAGTCATTGTTCTAGTTTTCTAGGTGCCAGAATGCAATAAACAGAAACAGAATGATTTTAAAAGGTGGAATTTATTAAGTTGTAAGTCCACAGTTTTAAGGCCTTGAAAATGTCCCAACTAAAGCACTGCTAGGACATGCCCAATCTAAGGTATCCAGGGAAAGATATCTTGATTGAAGAAGGCTGATGACATGCAGGGTTTCTCTCTCAACTGGAAAGAACATTTCAAACATGGCAGTGTCTGCCGGTTTTCTCTCCTGGTTTCTTGTTTCATGAAGCTCCCCGGGGGCGTTTTCCTTCTTCATCTCCAGAGGTCTCTGGCAGTGTGGACTCTCTGACTCTCATCATTCTTGTCACCATGTTGTGCTTCTTGGAATCTCATCGTTCTAAAAGGACTATCTTCAAAATGTTTCCTCTTTTAATGGATTCCATTAAACTAATCAAGACCCACCTGGAATGGGTGGAGTCACATCTCCCTCTAATGAAAGGTTAATACCCACAATTGGGTTAGTCACATCTCTGTGGAGATAACCTAATCAAGTTTCCAACATATGGTATTGAACAGGGATTAAAGGAAAAGCCTGCCTTCACAAATAGATTAGGATTAAAACATGGCTTTAATCCTGTTCCTTTCAAACCAGCACAGTCATTAACCGGAAAATATGGAGGAATATAGTGTCACTGGAATAAAACTCCTCTAATGTTCTGTAAGAGTGTGAATGGTGGCTTGTCAGAAATAGTCACAAAGTTCTACAGTTATGCTAGGGAGAAAACAGATTTTTTTCCCTAATCCTTAAACTACAAACAGCCATGTGAATGCTTACTCAAAAAAACGTTCTTGTTTTTAAGTCAGGGAAAATAGGCAATACAAGTGCTTTACCACTCTCTAAAGTCATCATTCTGCTTTAAAACTATATGTCTGTTCCTTTTGCTTATAACACCCAATCTCATCATTCACGTTTTGCTATCTCCTTCTCATTTAAAATCCAAAACCAGTTTCCTCTTTACAAATCTCCCTCTAATGTCTCAGGATTTTTCTTATTCTATTGCCATACTTTGTATATTGTATATACTGATATTATTGTAATTGGGTTATTACTTGTTCATATGTTTGTCTGCTCTGCCACATTATAGGTTCTTTAAGGAATGAATACATATTATTTATCTTTAGATCTTCAGCATCTAGCAATACCTGGCACACATCAGACATTCACAAGTATTCTTGAATGAATAGTATGCTTAGAGGAAGAGGGTTTTCTTTTTGTAGATATTTAGCAGCTTTGAATCAAGTCTCTAGATTTCAACTCAATTCCTCCCTGCCCCCTAATAACACCCTCAGTCCCTTGGAGTTTAACTAATATCCAAACATTGGGGACACACTCATTTATCATCCCTTGGTGTATATCAACAAAACTCTTTTTCCCAGGCTGCATGGTACATTGTATTTGGCAGTCTGGACTATTCTTATCATGCTTAAGATATAGTATTCTTCAATAAGGCTGAAGCCAACTTCATCCAGGCTTTTGCTTCTTCTTACTATGCCTCTTAGGAGGAAGATGAAGATTCCCAGTGCCTTCTGAATCTTACTAGTAAGTTCAGGGGAATGTGTGCTCATCTCTTTCATGCTCATGCTACCAAATAAAATAGTTACCCTCCTCTGACATATTACATTTTGGAAAAAAATTCTATTCATTCACTTAATATAGACACAACAGTAAACAAGATAAACTAGCTCCTTATGCAATAAAAATTCTAATTATGTAAGGAAGACAGTCAATTATTATGTGGTAAGTAATGCAATAGAAATGTAGCCTGAGAGCACACAGGAGAGATAATAAGTCTATTCTAGAGGAAGAGATCATGAAGAGCATTTTGGAGATGTTAGTGCCTAATTTGAGATATGAAGGATGGATAGGAAATGTTTGAATGCTGATGGTAATATCACATGTTAAGATGAATTTTCAAGAAAAAGAAGCAGGTACATTGAGTGTAGTCAGAGTACAGTTTGTGCGATAAGACGATTGAGAAAAGAGACTGGAGAGGCAACAGGGATCATGTGGGTGTGTGAAATTTTGGCCAGTAGCAATGGTAAGACTGAAGAGAATATTAAGAAGAGGAGTTCCATAACCACCTTTGCACTTTAGAAATACCACTTTATAGAGTGGACAATGGATGAATACCATAGGCGAAGTGAAGGTGGAGAGATCTGTCATAAAATTGATAGTGATAATTAGGATGAGAATTATGAAGAGAAAAGAGACTTGAGAACAACAGACAAAGGAAATAGAATCAGCAGGATCTGTGTTTTGATTAAAGACAATGAAGAGGGAGAAATTAAAAGATTGTATCTAGGACTTTTGAGTGGGTATCTAGTACATTCATTGAGAAGGCACACAGAAGGAAATTGATGCATTTAAGTTTGGATGAAGTTGATGTGGGACATTCAAGACGAAATGTCCAATAGCCATTATATTTATGGAGACAGGCCTACTCAATGTGGGAGTGCTTGGACACAGGTGGAAATTAAAGCCAGTGAACTGTTTGAGATGCCTCAAAAGTATAAAGTGTAAGACTCTTTGAAGACATAGGGTAGAAACCAGGTAATATCACCATCTATTTGCTAGGCCTAGGACGTGCAATATGTAAGGTTCACAAAAAATTAGAAGGCAGTTAAGTGTAAAAAAACCTAGAGAGTATAGCTGTATGGAAACCACATGAATAAAGTGCATTTGGAATGTATGAATTGTGAAAAATGTGCAGCTAAGAGGTCATATAATCATATAACATCCAAATTTTCATGCACATACTTGAAGAAAATAAACTTTTAATCACTTAGTATATTTTATTTTCTCAGTATTTTGAAAATTGCTTAAAAACAATTCTGAGAAGTTAAACCCAAATTTACGTACATATATTTTAATTGACAAGACATTCTAGGTTGTAAACAAACAACACAGTTTTATTTTTGAACTTACCCACAAATACTTAACTTCAAAAAAAAAAAAACAAGCTGATTTCTGATATCTTGTGTCAGAATGAAAGAAGGCAGATTTATACTTATGTTCTGTACACTTTTTATTGCTTTTCCCTGGATCTTTTTTCCCATTTTTTCCCCTGTGAGTTGAAATTCAATTTAAAGCAAAGGAAGGATGAATGAAGCATTGGACCCAGCAAGTGCAACACCAATGTACTTAGTTTTCAATGACCAATTTTTCACGCTGTTTGAAGGGAGTGAAATATTACTATTCATCTCACATTGGAAGTAAGCAGAAAAGAGCACAGTTGCACTTTTCAGTCTGTTTGTTATTTTAAGTGTAAACTCACAAGCTGTAGTTATTGAGAAGAATACAAAATACACAAAACAGAAACTGTATTGTTTTATCTTATTGAAAGCAGGATCTATGTACTTGGAATCTACCTAAAAGGTTTTATTTGGAATTCAGAATGCTATGCATTTTAATTGGTTGATGGATATTCATAAAAATTCTTGTTTTGTAAATAGATATTACTTGGAGAAGGAGATAAGGGAGAGATATTTTTGTCTCTCTGTTCAAAAATCATTCCTTTGGAAAAGAACAGACTAAACATTTCCCTTAGCTTCTGAGCCTTGGAAAGTGATGGAAGCATTGCTAAGAGTAGCTGAAATAAAATAAGAAAGAAAACCTCAGAAATACTATGGACTGTGCTCTACAAACTCAAATATCTTCCACCCAATTTTCCTACAGGAAGAGAAAAAAATGTATCTCAATTATTACAGGAATATCAGGTTATTGAGAAAATACAAATAGAAAAACAAGTACACAAACAAAAAATAATATTCTCCTCAGATCCCTCTCACATGCGAACAGACTGATAGGGGAAAAAAAATTAAAATGGTGTTTCTCTTGCCTTATTCAACACAATGAGGCTTAGAAAGTTTTTTAAAAAATTGAATACAACCATTTGCATCCTACTTATAGCCCATTTTTCAAGAATTTTAAATAGTTTTATGCTTAAAGTAAAACAAACAATTCATGACCAAAAGGATACTATCAAATTGTTTAGTTTGAATAAAAAATCTACCAAATAAAATACTAAGAAATCATCATCTCTCTTATTACTAAAATTGAGCAACTCAATTCAAATGAAATGATATACAAATCCATTCAAATATTTAGTGGCTTTTTATGATACATACACAGTACTGTGCCAGTTGAAAAGGACATAGTAGACAAGACCAATATTTAGCTCTTTCTTCGAAAAACTGAGTTTACTAGAAGAAAGAAACTTGTAAACGACTGATTGGAGAACAGAAAATGAATTAGATGTAATATTGTAGCTCTGATAAAGTAAACACAGAGTCTAAACCTTCATTTAAGATAGATATTTAATGCTAATTTTCTTGTCTGTATAGCCTGACAGAACAAATGAGAAAAATCTGCTTGATACTTTCCAGTGTAAGAACCATAAGCAAATGGAAATAAAACCCTCAATGCTATTTCTGATAATGCTGGCATTGGAAACCTGATTTAATGTAGCAAATGAGAATCTGATAAGCCCCATCCCTGAGGGAAAGTTTGGGTCTCCATAGCAACACTCTTACCTAGACTAGTGCTTCATTCCAGTACAAGGTAGAAAGACGCCAAGACAGATGTAGTAGTTTGGAATTGTATGTACTCCAGAAAATCCTGTTCTTAAAGCTAATCCATTCCTGTTGGTAAGAACCCATTGTAAGTAAGATCTTTTGGTGAACCTGCTTCAATTAAGATATGACCCACCTCATTCTGGATAGGTCTTAATCCACTTATTGGAATCCTTTATAAATAGAATGAATATATTGAGAGAAAGAGGAAATCATGGGGGTAAGAAGCTGAAAGCAATGAAACCTTGAAGAGAAGAGAGAGAGCAACAGAAGCCACTATGTGCCTTGTCATGTGGCTGAGAGACCAATGATCAACAGCAGCCAGTCTTTGAAAAGAAAGTATTGCCTTGATGATGTCTTGATCTGGACAATCTCAAACCCTCAAACTCTAAGTTAATACATTCTCATTGTTTAAAACAAACCCATTTCATGGTATATCCTTCAAGCAGCCTGGGAAAACTAAAACAATAGATAACTACTTGTCTTTAGGACACTCCACTGCAGACTGTCACCCAGTTAGGTAATTCATCTATTTCCAGTATAGGACATAAGAACAAAGGGACAGGATACCACAAGTATTAATGGAAATGTCTTTCTTTGAGAAAGCAAGAAAATGGGGGAGCAAAACATTCCCTTTGGATATGTGTTCATTGAACTCTTAAAATTTCAAATAAATATTAAATCTATGCTCTTCCTTCTTGGGACTACAGATTAACACCAACCACCACTTCTATGTGGAACCTCCATAGACTATTGGTGAACAGTGTTGACTTTGCCCCCAAAAGTCCATAATGTACCTTAGCTTAAAGGCTTACACTTGATTCTATTTTCAATGAATATTTCATCCTCAGCAATTGAGCAATGAAAATATTAGGATACCTCAAAATTAAAAAAAAAATTGCAGAGATACTTAACTTTTGAAGATAAATTATATCCCATTGTGAATTACCTTCAAAAATTAATCCCATATCAACATTACAAAAAAACCTATATCTAACATTCTTAAAGTTCCAGAAATTCTAAAAGTCTTCTATGAATTAATATGTAAAGAAAAATCACTCTACCTGTTCTGTTACAGTGAGTATGTTCTTGAAATATACACTCAAGTTCAGCCAGGTTATTGCTTTCATGCAACAGTAATATCACAGTCATCTACAAAAGGACTCATAGCTCTTCTAGGAGACAACCTAGGAGCAGAGAGATTAGAGGGAGCAAGATAATAGGTGGTCCAGGATACTTGCTTTCAGTCAACTCCTGCCTTTGAATCAGAAAGATGAGGCATTTAAGTAAAGCAATAATGCTTTTCCTGAGCAAGTCTCCCTTTATCTCTTTCCAAAATGACTGTACTTTCTACTCAGGGTTCCAAGTGAGGAATCAGTCACTCATCTCCAATTGGAGCAGATCTGTGACAACTATCTTCATGAGTCCTACATCAGTCATAGCACCATAGATATTCCACATGGAAGCTGAAAGGATGAATGTATGGCTGGAGAATCCTTGGAAAATAGCTATGTTGAATGAAATATTAGAATCAGTAAACTCTTCCACACTTCAGATATTTGGAGGTAAGCTTTCAAGTATCCAGATCAAAGATAAAGTCTATGTTTTTTTTTATCACTAATTTGAATTGACATAAATTTATATATGTAAAATGCACAGAATATACAATCAACAATTGAGAAACATGTAACAGCACCTTTATCAAGCTATAGAATAGTTCCATGAATATAGAAAGTTCTCTCCTGACCCCTAGATATCATGTTTATACTCCAAACTCAATATAAATGGAATCAAGTTATATGCACCCTTTAAAACATGGATTTTTTTTCTCAACAATAGATCTTCACCATTTATTCTAATTGTTTAACAGTGGTTTATTCTTTATCATTGAATAGTGATATTTCAACACATGATTACAATACAAATTGTTTGTCCATTTTTCTCTGGTGTTCTTCAGTATTTGTCCTAGCTTTAGATACTAGAATAGTATCATGGATATTTAACAATAATATTAAATGTTATTTAGCATATGGGCATTACATTTATTTATATTATATAATACATAATGTTAGATATTATTTAATATATAGATATTAGCATTCATTATATATACTTCTGCATTATATATATATACACATATACATATGTATGTGTGTGATTATATATTATATAGGGGATACTGGTGGCCCAAAACCTTGCCTTGACCAACCACGTTCCTACTGAAAGAAAGATGAATTACACATAGTGTGAGATGAGTCTAGCCAATTAAAGTGAATTTCTCTCATCATTTGCTACTAGGGTTAAAAGTAACAGGATTATAGCAATTCAGATTGTATTACCTTTTCATGCCAAGTTCTTGCACTTTCAAAGTACATTATCAGCAGTGTTCTGTAATGTATAAATACTTTTGTTATCTTCTCATTTTAATATTTTAATTGTACAAACCAACAAACCTTGTAGAGTCATCCTAAACCTCAACTGTATTCAATGTTGAAATGCACTAATTTGTCTTTTGGAAACTTTGGAAATATGAAATACACTAAGTAGCACTCCCCCCCACCATATATATTCTCTGGACTTTTTATAATGAATTACTAATATAGCATGCACTTAAAAATAGTTAGATAAAATATACTCTTGGGCATTTGATAAAAACAAGAATGACCCTCTTAAGGCAGGCTAACTTTTGTTTCCTTAAAATAATGTAATATACATTTCAGAATAACAAGAAATATTGGCATTTTAAAAAATCTCTCTCTTCTCTAGTCATAAAATTATCAGCCCTCAAATATTTTCCATATTGCCTCTTCAAATATTCAAAATTTTACTTAGGTATATGTGGTAAAGTCTCAGACCTTCTTGAAATTGAGCTACGGGGGGTATATGTCCCTTTTGTCATATCTTTTCTTAAAGAAATGACCAACTGTCTTACAATTAGATTCATGTCTTCATAATGTTATTAAATAATTTGAGGAGGGTACAATGGATGGATCATTTTTAATGAAAAAATAGAGCAGTGTGGTACAATTTTGGGTCAGATTTCTCATAGGAATATTATATTTTATTAATTGTATTTGTTGCAATAATGTCTAGAAAAAGGCTTGTATAACTTGGTGGCTCGCCTAATCACAATATTTTAAATTTGTTTCCCATGAGAGAAAATATCATTGACTACATAGCATATTTTAAGCAATAAAAATATAACTTAAAAATATGATTAAGCATCTTTCAGAGCAAAATACACCACAGAAATACAGGGGACCCAAAAATGACCAATCTGATATTTCGAATATTACAACAATTCATATTGTTGCAAAGTGACCTATATCGATTTTTCATGAACAACTAGTAAATAATTTGGGGTAGATAAGTTAATTTTCAATTTTTAGCAAAGGTCAGCCATCACCCAAAAATATAGCTACCAGGTTGAAATAAAAGCAGGCCTAATTATATTAAATTTAACAGATGTCTAAACATTGATTATCATAAAAATCAATTATTCAAATTGTTCTGTAAGCTGAATGATGTTCCAACTGCCTGTTTAACAGTTCTGACCACATTTTTCATGAATAATTTAAGTGAAATAAATAAGACTATATGTTGGAGACAGGTTTAGTTAACCTTATCCTTGGCTTCAGGCAAACAGAATCTTCCATTAAAGATAACTCAGGACCTTTTAAGATACAAGCTTGGTGTGCTAAGTCTAAGAGTACAAGCTATATGGTTTAAGATGTTATACTCTGTTTTTGCAAAGGCAAGCACTGTCTCAAAGGTATATTAGAAAGTCTACCTCCTTGAAATCCCTATTTAACAAAGAAAACAAACAAAATTCTAACAGCTATTTTATTCTGATAAAAATTCTCTGATGTTGATCAGATATAAAGATAAATGAAGCACTTTAGGAGTATAAGCAATCTCATTAGAATGCTAGCTAATCACTTCTTAGATATAAATTTCTGATTAGAGAAACTGAATAATTCAAGGGTATAAATTTAACAAGTATATTTTATCATACTATCTATGCTAAAATGTTTTAAAGTAAACTACGTACTTCAAAGCATGTATCAATTAAGAAATATAATTTGAGTCCATATAGAATTGTTGGAAAAATAAGTTGTCATTTGACATATAAAACAAAGGTTCTGGAAGATCAATAATTTTAAAAAGTACTGCCTATGTAATATATAATGCATAAAATGCATTGACCTTTACAGCCAATTTCTAGTGCTCCAAAGAGATCAGAGAAGCCAATGAGAACTATATAACAGTTTAAGTGAAATATTTTCTCTTAAAATTCTTGATATTTTCATGAATTTTTTATTATGCCATGTTCTTGCTTACAAGCATCTGGAATGCAATATACCAGAAACAGAATGGCTTTTAAAAAGGGGAAATTTATTAAGTTGTAAGTTTACAGTTCTCAGGCCGTGAAAGTGTCCCAATTAAAGCAAGTCCATATAAATGTCCAAATTAGCAGAAATAAGGGATTATCTTCACTCAAGAAAGGCCAATGATATTCAGGGTTTCTTTCTCAACTGGAAAGACATGTGGTAAACATGGCAAAGTCTGCTAGCTTTCTCTCCTGGCTTCTTGTTTCATGAAGCTTCCCCAGAGAAGGAAGGTTTTCCTTCTTCCTCTCTAAAAGTCTCTAGTTGCATGAGCTTTCATGGTTCTCATGGCTGTCTCACTCCAAAATGTTTCATTTGTTAAAGGATTCCAGTCAACTAATCAGGACCCACGTGGAATGGGTAGAGTCACATCTCCTTCTAGTCAAAGGCTAATACCCACAATTGGGTGTGTCACATATCCCTAGAGATAATCTAATTATGCTTCCAATCTATAGTAGTGAATAGGGATTAAAAGAAATGGCTGCCTGCATGAGATGGATCAGGATTAAATAATGACTTTTCTAGGGTACATAATGCTTTCAAACTGGCACATTCCACCCTATGGACCTAAAAAAAGACATTTTTTCCATATACACAATAATCCATT
Organism: Myrmecophaga tridactyla; assembly: GCA_004026745.1. Lineage (NCBI taxonomy): Eukaryota > Metazoa > Chordata > Mammalia > Pilosa > Myrmecophagidae > Myrmecophaga > Myrmecophaga tridactyla. Next base: position 42,879 of record PVIY010004532.1, read on the forward strand.
ACATGACAATATCAGAAAGGCTTAAACCATTTCATTAACATTACAAATATAATACAAGATTAACACTAGTACAAAGTCTCATCAAAGTCAGCTACAAACATGGTCTGTCTAAGCCACAATTCTCCTCTTGTTCTAGACCTGTAAAACTCAGAACAGGTCATTTGCTGCCAACATACAAAGAGGGGCAGTCATAAAATGAATACTCCCATTTCCATAGGGAGAAATTGGAAGGAACCCAAGCAGCCTCAAAAACCTGCAGGGAAAACTCCATTAGATTAGAATCATTTTTCTTCAGAGAGTTAGAAACCAGCAGTCCCACCCTTTCCAAGGGCCTGTGCAGTGGCTCACCTCTCTCTGAATGCAACCTTGAGGGACATTGAGGAGACCACCTTTTTCTCAGCTCCACCCTCTCCAAACATCGAGGCTGCACCTGGGCTCTCTGCCATCTCCAGGGAACAGGCTCAACCCCTCCATATGGTGGCAGCCAGGCTCTCCCTAATCCCCAAGGAATGTGTTCCATCTTCTCCAAGGCCTGAGGCAGTACAACTCTTCCACTGCAATAAGGTGGAAGTCCCATCCTCTGCCTTTGGGATAAATTCACCCTCTCCATGTGCTTAGGTGGGTCTGCTCTCCTGGCCAGAGGCTTCTTGACTTTAGACCCTAGCCTCCACGGTTCTGCCTCTGAAAACATTTTATCTTCACTTTTATTCCCTTTTCTGAGCCCCCCAGTTAAGACTGGCACCAGTTCCATTTAAACAGGTCCCACAGAACTCCTGTTGGCTTTCTATGTGTTAAGCAAGGATCATGCCCATAAGACAGAAGGGTTTCCACAAATCCTTCCTGGATAACTCCATATCCAATCCTGGCTTTTTCTGAAATGGCTGACCAGACCCATTTTGGGTTAAATTCTCATGTGGGACACCATTCTCTGGGATGTCCCTTCCTGGAAGCCCAGAAGTTTCAGAACATCAATTTCCTGTTTCTTTGTACCCAGGAGTTCAGTTCTCAGCTTATCTCTTTCCTGTCGCATTTCACTATAAACTGCAAAGAGAACCAGGCTGAACTTTCCACATTTAATTTGGAAATCTCTTCTACTAAATATCCAAGCTCATGGCTTTTAAAATTTCCCTTCCAGCAAAAGTCACTAATCAATTTTTTCAGATCATCTGCCATTTTAAAACAAGGATCGCCTTCCTGCCAGTTCGCGGTAACATACCTCATTCTGTCTAGAGTCTCTTCAGAGGTATCTTTAGAGTCCACATTTCTACCAATAGTGTCTTCAAAGAATTTTAGGCCATTTTTATCAAACTCCTCAAAAATCTTTCCCTTATCCGTTTAAAAAGTTGCTCCAACATGTTTGATATTTGCAAACCCAGCAGCACCCCACTTCTCCGGTACCAAAATCTGTTGTAGTTTGCTAACTGCCTTCTTGAACCAAGGTATCTTTCCATGGATGCTTTAGATTGGACATTTCTATAGCTTTGGTTTAGTTGGGACATTTTCAGATCCTTAGAACTGTGGACTTGCAACTTAATAAATTCCCGCTTTTGAAAGCCATTCTGTTTCTGGTGTATTGCATTCTGACAGCTAGCAAACTAATTAAATTTAGGAGCCTTCATACCAATGATATATTTAGAATTTCATATTAGTTTCTTTTGAAAATTCCTTCAGATCTTACGAATCATGAAAATATAGCAATAAAATTCTTCTCAGTGTAATTCATTTAATTTGGCACAAACTAGCTCAGAAAAGTCAAAAAGAAAAGCCACAGAAAACACTATTGGTTTAGCTTATTACTCAATTACTTTTTTTAGGGTGTGTGCCAGTTTAAAAGGATTTATGTACCCTAGAAAAGCCATGTGTTAATCCTAATCAATCTTCTATTCAGTACTATAGGTTGGAAACTTGATTAGGTTATCTCCACAGAGATGCAACTCAATCAATTGTGGGTATTTAACTTGATCAGATGGAGATGTGTCTCTACCCATTCTACATGAGTCTTGACTAGTTTACTAGGATCCTATAACAGAGGAGACATTTTTGCAGTGAATATCTTTTGAGAGTGATGAAAAACCACAGCAGACCTGACAGAGTTATGAGGCTGAGAAAACCACAGAGTCCAACAGTCAGTGACTTTTAGAGATTCTGAGAGATCAGAGAATGATGACAGAATGAAGAAAGCCACAAGGAGAACCCACGCAGCCAGAGACCTTTGGAGATGAAGAAGGAAAACGCCTCCCAGGGAGTTTCATGAAAAAAGAACCTGGAAGAGAAGGCTAGCAGACTTCACCATGTGCCCTTCCAGCTGAGAGAGAAACCTTGAGCATCATCAGCCTTCTTGAACCAAGGTATCTTTCCCTAGATGCCTTAGACTGGACATTGCTATAGACTTGTTTTAACTGGGCATTTTCTCGGCCTTAGAACTATAAACTAGCAACTTATTAAATTTCCCTTTTTAAAAGCCATTTTATTTCTCATACATTGCATTCCAGCAGCTAGCATACTAGAACAGGGTGTAACTTTATTAATTATTTGAACATTAATATGAGTTCTCTTTTTTTTCACCTTTTCTCCCAGGGAGGAGAGAATTAGAACTGTGGGAGATCTGCAGATTCATTTCTTTGATATGTGTTACCTATGATTTTTACCCTAAGATGAGACCTGAGATTTTAATAGTTTACATTTTTCTCTAAATGCTCCTGTTTTAAGTGTCTCAATAGCTGCTGCAGTTCCCCTAAGAACCCTTAAATGAAAATCATTTTCTTAAAAATTCAATAGAAGGTGATCCATAAATAGCCTAAATACAGCATAATTATAACCCACAATATATTGCTTGGAATTAGTAAAGACTTCAAGACTGCCTCTTCATATGAGAACATAAAGTGACATCATGAGCCATTTTTTAGATTGTAGTAAATGATTAAACAATTACAAAATATTGGATCAGACACAAAAATGTCATTCTATTCCAGTTTCCATTATAGACAAATATAAAAATTAGATATGGTCTAGCTACTCAATTAAGACAGAGGCAGTTTCAGTCTTAAGTATTCTGATCAATTAGAAGAAGTTCAAACTAGTAATGTTAAATTCATTGTTAAGTCATGCATGAAGGCTGAGGTAAAATAAAGAACCTAGACAGAAGCTTTTAAATAGAAATAACCATCAACCCTGGAACAGTCATACTCAAGTCTCATGGAGAATAGGTACCTGGTTCTATTCATCTGACATCCTTCAGGTATTCAAAAAATATTTACTGCCTGAAGACAGTGGAATATCTGTACTGTACTTTCATGATTTTAATGGAAGCCTTAAGTTTATTCATTATTTTCCTTTTCTATTTCTACTGCATCATAAAATTAGCCCACAAAACATTTGAACTTGAAAAGTCGGAGAGCAGGGAACTTAGCCCTTGCATGAATTTCCATTTCATTTTGATTTAACCAAAGAAAACTTCATCTAACCTGAGAGCATGTGTAAAACTTTGTTTCAGCCTTCATCTCTCTGATGCTCAAAGAAAATAAACACACACACACACACACACACACACACACACACACACACAGTCCCTGCCTCTGTCAAATGATCTGCTTGAGAGTTTTGAGGGTCAGCTGCTACATCCCTAAGTTTCAAATCTCAGATAAATGCATGTCAGAGGAAAAAAATATAAACAACTATCCTACAAGAATAAATTCTCAGTTTATAAGATTGTGTTCTAGGTTACTAACTAAAATGTAAGTTTTATTGGTATATTTTAGGAAATTTCAGAGCTAGATAGTAATATTTGAGTGTCCAAAGATACTATTAGCATAAATGAAATGGGCAAATTTGGCAAGTCACTGAGTCTACTAACATCGTCACTCTATCAGGAGAGAGGTAATGAGGAGCTGCTACATTTTAGGGGTCCTATTATAGATTAATGTATTAAAGATACAGTAAGAGGATTGTGTTCATGGTTAGAGCTTATACTATTTTTATATTTTACTAGTAGGTGTCTTCACATTGACACATATGTACAAGGTGCTTCAAGTGACAACTTTTTTATTTGCTCATTTCTATAATCACTCCTTTATGGCTTTTTGCACAAATATGTTTACTAACCAGCATTGTTTTTATCAATACTGACAAATTATAAGATTAAAATATTTACATAAAATAAGTCTATAAACAATTCTAAATGAAGAATACTGAATTATATCCTAACTTCTCAATCCATTGCAGAACTTTCTCACTTGTTTTTTGACACTGTGCTGGTTTGAAAGTATTATATACCCCAGAAAATCCATGTTTTAATCCTGATTCGATCTTGTAGAGGCAGCCATTTCTTTTAATCCTAATTTAATAATGTAGGCTGGGATCTTTTGATTAGATTATCTCCATGGAGATGTGACACTCCCAATTGTGAATGTTAACTTTTGATTAAATGGAGATGTGACACCACCCATTCCAGGTGGGTCTTGATTAGTTTACTGGACTCTTATAGAAGAGGGAACATTTTGGACAACCCTCAGAAATGACAGAGCCTAGAGAAACTACAGAAGTCTCAGAGCTGACAAAAACTTCACAGCAGAGCTGACATAGATGCAGACCCATGGAGAACAGAGACACAGATATTTGGGGCCCACAGATGTTGACATCAGATGTAAAACAAACCAGAACCTGGAGAAAGCTAAGGAAAGTCAAGAGATGAAAGCCAGCCCTGAGGAAATAAAGTGGGGAATCCCCACAGGAACAGAGGCTGAAAACAACCGAACCCAGGAGTAAGCGATCAGCAGATGCCAGCCATGTGACTACCCAGCTGTCAGAGGTGTTCCTGACCCATCAACCTTTCTTGAGTGGAGGTAGCATCTTACCAGTCCCTTAATTTGAACACTTTCACATCCTTATAACTGTAAACGTATAGCTTATTAAATTCCCCTTTATAAAAGGCATTCCAGTCCTGGTATATTGCATACTGGCACTTGCAAACTAGCACAGATACTGTATTTGAAGATAATCCATTTAAATGTGTTAATTTAAGTGACTCTTTTAAATATATGTAATTTATGTTAAAATTAAGCATCATGAAATGCTCAATTTAATTTTATTTATGTTATAATCAAACATGGAAACAATCCTTAATAAATAGCATAGCCTGTTTTTTATATTGAGAGTTATAGACCTTTCTCATTAGAACAGTATCAGTCATGAAGGAAAAGAAAAGCATTTTGAATAAACATTCAACAAGTTTTGAATACGTAGTCGACATTTAAATAGAGGTCTACAACTGTAGAGCTAAAACTCTAACAGTTTTCCATCCAAAATTAGAAACTGCTAATCACAGTTCACCCCTAAGATACAATAGTATCAAGACACTGAGAGAATGATTGCAAACAACAATGCCCCATGAAAGTGATCAAGAATCATTGCATATTGGAGAAGGGTGTTACATAGTGTGTACTGGGACACCCAGGCTCAGATACCACAGAGGCTTCCAGCACCTAACTGCTTTATTGTTTGCACAGTACAAAGGGTCCCAAAAAGAGCATGGGAAAGGATTCTGCTTTGGCTAGGTCCCCCAGGGAAGCCAACAACTCCACAGCTCTAAATGCCTCTTTTCAAGTCAGAGATGAGGGTTACCTGCCCTGAATGCTGAGCTTTTATACATTCCAAGAGAGGGAACTCTGCAATGAGCAAACTCTGTGCCCTGTCAAGCAGGTAGAGCAGTTAAGATTTAATGTCTCCCTTGGCTGCTTGCAGCCTTTTGCAAAATAGAAACACAACACATATCTGTAGGCAAACAAACAAGGATGGAAACATAACAAATACCTGGACAGATGTAGGCATAGGCTTGGAGATAGCTGCTGAGTTGTCCTTGACTTCCCAACAAAAGGTAAAAGAAAATTAAAAAAAACTTTTACATTGAGTGACTAAACAAGAAAGTCTTAGACCCAGGATCACTCAACAATACCATTAAAGGTTTCCTACCATTGAGAAAAAAGCAGAAAATTCTCTCAAACTGTAGATATCAAACACGCAAAGCAGAGTTTAACTGCTGTGCTAATGAGGATCAGGATCACTAAGAAATCCCCACTGAGTCAAAAGGTAATTTAAGAGCAATTTGAAGCAAGTGGTAAACCAAAAGCTATTATCACAACAACAAAAACAAAACAATCTCAACTTATGACCAGATTGAGTGCAACTTACATGTAATCTCACAGAAGAGGAAATGTGCCATTTCCAGGCATAAATATTAGTTAACAAATATTATTACTTCAGTTCTTTCCTACTGTACACCCAATTTCTGGCATTAAATTTTTAAAAATGAGGGAAAAAGTGTTAAGGGACAAGCCAATACATTGACCAGACAAAAAAGAAGAACTAATTGTTGAAATAACCGTGCAGAAAATTTAAAATAACTAGAATTAATAAGGGCAAGGTCTTAGCAGAAAAGATGGACAAAATGAATTATTAGATGTAGAACTTAAGCAGAGAGATGGAAACTAGAAGAAAGATTGCAGAAATCCAACTCACTGAGAAGGAATCAGAAAGAGAACGAAAAAGGGAAAAAGATTCTAAGAGCTGTGTTTTAGTTTCCTATTACTGTTATAAAAAATTGCCATATACTTGGCAGATAAAAACAATGCAAATATATTATTTCATAGTTTGAAACTGAAAAGCCTGGGCTAAATGTCAATGTCTTGGAAGAATTGTAAGCCTTCCATAGGCTCTAAGGGCAAATCTGGTTTGTTTTTTTTTAATCTTTTCCAGCTTCAAGGGGCTGCCTGCAACTAATAAAAGATGTTCAAACAAGCATGCTAAATCAATTCAAAAATAAAATCAATGAGTTGAGGAAAGATATGCCCAAACTAATCTGCATTATTCATCTCTTATTTTTCTGGTTCTTGTCCTGCCTATAAGGTGTCTTATTTTGAGGAGGCTCTCCCCAGATATGAGCAACCCAAATCAGATTTTCCCAGACAGAGCAGGCCCATGTCTCAGGAAGGTGGTGTATTCAGTATCAAGTTTCTCTGAGGTTGAGACCTAGCAAAATGCCAGCTTTACTTACAGTTCTGTGCCATGATCTCAGCCCTTCCACCCATTCCAGACTGGTATATAAAGTATGTCTGGTCGCAGAAGTACCCAAACATTTGTTCCAGACAGTTTCTGGCTATTTACTAGTTGTACTGGAGGACAAACTAAATTCAGCACCTTTCTGTGCTGCCATTTTCAGTATGATGCTGTTTTGATTGCTGTAGCTTTGTGATAAGTTTTGAAATCAAGAAGTGTGAGTGCTAAATTTTGCTCTCCTTTTTCAAAATTGCTTTGGCTATTTGTGGCCTTTTTGCCCTTCTATATGAATTTGATGATTAGCTCTTTCATTTATGCAAAAGAAGGCCAGTGGGATTTTGATGAGGATCACATTGAATCTCTAAAAGGTTTTTGGTAGTATTGGCATTCTTGAGTATGGGATATCATTCCATTTATTTAAGTATTCTTTCCTTTATTTCAGTAAGGATTTGTAGTTTTACATGTGCAAATCTTTTACATCCTTACTTCAACATATTCCTTGATATTATATTATTATTATTGATATTGTAAATGAAATCGTTTTCTTTACACCCTCTTCAGATTTCACATTGCTTAAGTGAGTTAAACCAAAAAAAAATCATAACATTTTGCAACTTTAAAATGTTTTTACATTTAATGGGATGATAATGCACCACATATGTTGACTGGATGTTTATAAATATTTATACCTTCTTTTATAACTACTTTATCATTTTTCTTGGTCCTTATTATTCTGCTTTTGCTTTTTTTTTACACCTCAGATTTCATTAAACAAAGCACTAGGCTACCTGTGCTTAAACATTGATTTTTAAAATATTTTCAATGACCCGTCATATTTTGGAGTTACATGTCTATTTCCATGACTGGTTTGTGAGCACCTTTGCATCAGAGACTCTACAAAATATATTTTATAGCCTCACTTTACAGTGGAAGTTTATTAAACATAAATAAATTGTATAAGGATTTTGACCTTGAATAGCCTGAAACACAAGCTGTTTTGCCCCATCTTAAGGAAGTTTATTAAACATAAATAAATAGTGTAAGGATTTTGACTTTGAATAACCTGAAATACAAGCTGTTTTGCCCCATCTTAAGCAGATATGCTCAATGGGCATTCATCTCTCTTAAAGAATGAGAGGAATATAATACTACCAAAACATTGTAAGGAAGAATGATTAAACAAAATATCATAATATGGAGCATTAGTTCAGCAACTCAAAAAAGGGTCATAGCCACTGCTAAGACACAGTGCATCTCTGCTGTCTCTGGAAATAAAATCTTAGTTCTTATATGTACTCTCTAGAATTCTACTTGCAATCATATGAAATGACTTCATTTACCACCAAAAAGTATACTGTTTTATTCATCTTCACTTATTTCTGTCTTGAAAAGAGTGTGCAATGAAAAGAATAGGTAAATTTCTCCTTTTATATGTGGGTGGGGTCTTTATTGCTATATATTTCTATTTCTTTGCATGTTTTCATTTCTCATTCATTCACCCAATCCATCATTTTTCTTAACTAGACAATAAATGCCCAGAAATTCAACACCAAAAATAAAAATAGCAATCTCATTAGAAACTTACGTTTACCTCTGTGCTGTGGCTCCCTCTCCATCTCTCCAATCGACTCTATCCACCAAACTATTCTGTATTTTATGTTGATCATGCACTTGCTTTGTCTTTAATACATTGTTTTATGACATGCAGTAGCAAATCTAAAAATGTATTGTTAAGCTGTGGATGCTTCTTTATGCACACATACAAGAATTTTCCTTGAGTTTATCTCAATATATTTTAAAATATCTTCTCAAAATTTGAGCCTTATCTTTTCAATTTCTGTGAGGTGTCTATTAATGAATGTAAGTTCCTATCATAATGTACTTAACCACATTAATCCTTTTAGAAATGCAGAGAATGATATTTACAAATAATTCTAATAAGAAGTTTTAAAAAACTAAAGTGCTTAGGGTTGTGTCTGGCATATAGCAATTATTTAGTACACAATAGATTCCCACTACCTTTCATATTTTAGAACACTTTATTACTATTCTTGCTTATTAGTTTACTCTAAAATTCTCAAGTTGCTGCAATTCACCGAGAATCCATGTGCAGTATATAACATAGCATTCCAATCAAAACATAGACATATACATCTCCGATTATTATTTATATATAAATTAATCTGTTCTACATTTGTAAATTATTGATATGTGAAAATGCAAAATACATATAATATTTGTATAAAACATAGTTTTAATCAAAGTTTATTTTATTTCAATTTGTAACCAACTCAAGTTAATTTTATGAAAAGGGGAAAAAGGAAGGAAGAGAGTATGCTGGTTGGAAAGAATGCATGTACCCGAGAAAAGCTATGTTTTAATCCTAATTCCATTTTGTAAAGGCAGCTGTTTCTTCTAATCCCTATTCAGTACTGTATGTTTGAAACTTTAATTAGATCATCTCCCTGGAGATGTGACTCAATGAGGAGTGGTTGGTAAACTGTATTAGGCAGAGACATGTGTCCACCCATTTCAAGTGGGTCTTGATTACTTTACTGGAATCCTATGAAAGAGAGATTCAGGGAGAGCAGAGAAGAACAAGATAGCCATGAGAAACAGAGAGTCCATCAGCCAGAGACCTTCGGAGATGAAGAAGGAAAATACCTCCTAGGAAGCTTCATGAAACAGAAAGCCAAGAGAGAAAGCTAGCAGATGTTGCCTTTTTTGCCACGTGCCCTTCCAGCCAAGAGAGAAACCTTGACTGTGTTCACCATGTGCCTTCTCACTTGAGAGAGAAACCCTGAATGTCTTCGGCCTTCTTGAACCAAGGTGTCTTTCCCTGGATGCCTTTGATTGGACATATCTATAGACTTGTTTTAATTGGGAAATTTCTCAGCCTTAGAACTGTAAACTAGCAACTTATTAAATTCCCCTTTTAAAAAGCCATTCCATTCCTGGTATATTTCATTCTAGTAGCTAGTAAACTAGAACAGGGAGGAAAAATGGATTGAAGGAAAGGAAAGAAGAAGCTGGGAAAGACTTTCTTGTATGTGCAGATATTCATAGAATCTGGAATGCACATAGTCTTCATGAAGTTCTGTATTTAAAGAACCACCAGGAATAGGTTTCACTTTTGCTCTGTTCTGAGGTTCTGTTTCTAATCCTTTCTCTGAAAACTTTCTCTCTCTGTTATCAGCACATGGTAACTGTACTGTATACTTCCTGCATCTAGAAAGGTCAACCCATGATAACTGTCAGCTATCTGTTAAAAGCATAGTTTCTTAGAATGTACTTCTTCAAATAATGAGAAAACTCCCTGATAATGAGAGATTTCTCTACTAATAAATTTGTCTGCTACATAATTGCATCTGTGCAATGTTTGCTTCTGCAGTGTTCTTTACTTACACAGATTGCTAGCTATGTAGACTGCAGATTAAGGGTCTCTAGGAAACAGAACCAATAGGAGATATCTGTAAATAATCTGATTTTTTTTCTTAAAAATGTCTCATACCTCTATGGGAATGCACAAGTTCAAATTCCATAGGGCAGACTTCAAGCTGTGAACTCTGATGGAAGTGTCCCCGAGAGAAACTGGCCTGATAAAGTAGAGGTGGAAACTCTCTCTTCTAATCCTGAAACCATCACTTCTCCATTTAAAGCTTCAACTAATTGGATGAGACTCATCTCATTGTTGAAGACTGTCTCCTTAATTGATTGTAGAGGTAATCAGCCATCGATGCACAGTTCATGATATGTCCTTACAGCAACAATCTGGTCAGTGCTTGTTTAACCAAACAAGTTGACACCACCACTTGGCCAGGTTGACACATGAACCCAATCATCACAAAGTTAATAAAAACTTCCAAACATAACGTTTCATCTGTATTTGGAAAATTCTTGGATGCTAGAGAGAATGGACATCTACTCTCAAATTATGAATCTTTCTTTAATAGGTCTTTTGCCATAGTGTTGTGATTTATCATTTTGTTTAATTTCAGAATTTTTAGGAGATCTTAAGGTAAAAAATTAGACCTGTTTCCTGTGGAAGAAGCATACAGAGAGGCTGTTAATTTCCATGTGTGCTATATTTGTATCAAATTTCACAAGAATAATATCAGATGGGGAGACCTTTATAAAACACAAATCCTTTTGATTAATAAAATAAATCAAACTAAATGGTACTTTTTGACCTTTACTCACCAATTGGAGACCATTAATGCTTATGGTAGATATCACGTCAGTCATTTATATAATGACATCCTTTAAACCTCTCAGGTATCAAAGGCATTATTCATGTCTATTAATTCATATCTGTTAATCAGCTGCTTTGGCTAACCCTAGCTAATTTATTTCCCCTGTGTCACTGGTATAATTAGTAACATACTGCCCCCATCACTCAAAAATCTTCATGATGAACCTCTGCCACTGTTTCATATGCGTAACCCTCTTGGCATTATTAAATGGAGTTGTTTTATTTTTTATACATGCAGCCTAATTGTTTTTAAACAAGAAAAATTAAGATAATAAATCTGTCTTATAAGTGCATGAAGTGGCAAACAGCTCGAATATTTTAAAGGAATCAATGAGACTGATTATTCTGAGGACAGTCTGTGACTTGGTAAAAAATTTAACAAAGTCTGTATTTCTGGCTGCTGGATTAGGGAAAGTTTTCAAATCACTGTATCCTATTGGAATTAAAAATCTGATTTTCTAGGATGATTATCAGAAAGTGATTGAATGCTACTACTTCAAATATTCTATGTATTTGCTGTTCTTCTTTAAAATTGATGAATGCAGATTTAATAGAAGAAAATAAAGTTGATTAAAAGTGACATCCATAATACAAAGGAGAATAGATAAAGTATTCAACTATAACTCAAAATTGATAAAAGGTAAAATTGAAATCTTTAAAATTAATGGCAGAATTTTGGGAATATAATTTATTAGTGTACATGGAAATAACTAATTAAGTTCCTCTAAACAAGTTTGAAAATGCACATCTTTTTTTTCTGTGCAGGGGCAGGCACCGGGAATTGAACACAGGTCTCCAGCACTGCAGGTGAGAACTTTACCTGCTCAGCCACTTTGGCCCACCCAAAAATGCATGTCTTAAAAATGGTCACTATAAAATTATATTAAAACCTTACCACTGCCAATCCTGCTTCAATTCATGAAGAGAACCAATTGAAAAAATAATGATAAAATATAACCCTGCTAAATATTTACTTAAATTATATCAAATAATCTCTACAACAATTTTGTTACATAGATTCTGTTAATATTTAGATTTTATAAATTATCAAGCTGAAGAATAGTAAAGTCTAAGTCCACACAGCTGTTGATAAAGCTTGGATTCAGATTCAGGTCAGTCACAGTTCCAAAACCACAGCTACTGACACTGATTATTCCAGCCTGTCTTTCCAGTTCCTACACCTTGACTAGGTAATGACAATTCTAACAATAAATCTGAAACAGTGAATGAGAGATACCGAAACGGCTGAAACAGATAAATACAACTTAGTAGTTATTAGAAGCTATTATTAAAAATTTGAAAGTGAAAAAAACAACCGGCATAATTATCTTTAAAAAGTAGCAAGAAAACATCAAAATAAGAAAATTTGTGAATACATTATCTTTACTGAAGGACACATATTTTATTCAAGTAGTATTGTTCTTGTAGATGTACATTTATGAGTAAAAATGTGTTGTTATCAATCTCTTTAACACTGTGGCCATTAAACATCTTTTGTCATTTTCATCTTAAAAAACGGTTGCTCTTTGTTAAAGATTTTGGCTTTTTTGCAATATCTCAAAACTCTTTTGTGGCAAACACTAGAAGAAACTGGGTACAATGTGGTAATCATTAATTTTACATGCTTAGCTATGGTCCCAAGAAAGTAAGGAAACCTGGAGGGTGGGGATGGAGTCAGTAGATAGAAAGATATTATGCAGCTTGTAATGGAGTCTTGGAACCACAGGTTTACCTGACGCATCAGGAAACAGGCACATAGAATTCTATTTTAAACAGCTAGTACAAGGTCTTGCAAAAGCACTATTTGGGGTGTGGTGACTGAGACAACCATACAAAACCAGAAACAGTAAAACAGCTAAAATCACATTGAAGTGATAGATTAAGAAGAAAAAAAGTCTCTCACAGGATTAGCTTACTTTCAGGGGGAATAAAAAGAAAAGGTAAAAGAGTGAAACTTTGCAGTCTGGCCCCCATCTGATTCTTGGTATAATTTTGAATTCTTGCATGTCCCAGAAATCTAAATGTTGTTAAATACAAGTGGAAATTGAAAACTTAGGGAAAATAAGTGATGATGAGAAATAGGTAGATTAAAAATATATTTTATTAATTAAAATTAAAATTATTGAAATTAAATGACTAATGGTAAGTTTAAAGCATATTCATTTAAAGCATACTAGACACAACTGATGAAAAATGAATCAGAGCATTTTTCATACTGTGAATGGAGATTCCTGTGCAGGAGGTTTACAGTGGAATAATCTCAGGATCAATACCTGTTCGGGTGAGGGGAGAGAAGCACCATGGACTAGATGAAGAGGTTGAGCTGCAATATAATTGCAATAGCAGACTCACAGGATCCCATAATAAGGTGTGATGGCTAGGTTCAAGTGAGAACTTGACCAGGTGATGGTGCCCAGTTGTCTGGTCAGGCAAGCACTGGCCTATCTTTTACTACAAGGATATTTCATGGCTGGTTGATAAACCAGAAGTCTTGTTATTAAATCATCAGTCAGTTGATTGCAGTTGTGGTTGATTACACCTACGGCCAACTAAGGGCAAACAAGATAGTCCAGATGGATTTGATCCGATTGGTTGAAGAATTTTAAGGGAGAAGAGAGAATTTTCATTTGTTCAGCCAGCCTATGCTGTGGAACTCGTCAAGACCCTTCATTGAAGTTGCCAGCTTCACAGCCTGTCCTATGGATTTTGGACTCTTGCATTCCATGGTCATGTGAAACACTTTTATAACTCTCATATTTACAGATATCTCTTGTTGGTTCTGTTTCTCTAGAGAACCCTGACATATATATATATGTGTGTGTGTGTATATATATGTGTATATATATATATGTATATGTATATATATATATATATATATACAGTCTGAAGCTGAGCTGCCTCCCTAAGGAATTCCAAATTGAGTGAAGGTGTCCAGTATTGTCACCTTACCAGGTCATCTGATAAGAGCTTCCCAGGTGATTTAACCTTGGGCAAAGTGGTTCCTTAGGCTGAGAGTAATTCTTAGAAAGGCCGTCAGCTATAAGGCATCTGTGGATGGTAACACTCTGGTAACACTCACAGCAGCTGGAGGAATGAGTGTCTCATTTCTGAAGTGGAAACTGCTAGAGCATCACAGCAGCCATTATGGCTTATAGAGTCCATTTCATCTTAGTCTATTGAGAGAAGAAATGGGATAGGCCTAGAATTTTCTTCTCAGGACTCATCTCTTTAATCTACTAAATAGATACATATGTAGATGGATAAGAATGTAAATAAAATATATTCACACACAAATATATATCTACATATTCACACTACATGCATAAATTAAATATAAGTATTTATGCATATCTAAATATATATGTTTATTGATTGAGTGATGTGTGATTGTATATTGATTTGGAGATAGTAAATAATAGACACATTTCTCTTTGAAGAAATAATGTAAATAATTCTCCTGGCAAATAAATCTCATTTTCTAAAGGAGATTCTGCAGAACAAACTTTCATATTTTTTTTCTGATGCATGGAAAGTAAAATAAACTTTTTGTACTCCATTTTCTTTTAGTTTAATGCTTGATAGCTTGTAAATTCAGAATGTAGGCACAGCATGAAAGACTCTTTCTAAAGGCCTTTGGGACACAGTATAGGAAATTATCTTATTTGAAGAGAAAATATCTACAATCTACTCAGTCGACATGTCTTCAAGTCAGACAATTTCTTCATTCCAAAGAGTAGAAGTGGAATCTCTGGCTAAACTAACTTTATAACAATAAGAAATATTCATAGAAAAGGTCTCTAAGAAGTAGACACTTAAAAAAAATAACTTTACTGAAGTATTACAACATGTAATAAACTGAACATAATTAAGCTATACAATTGATAATTTATATATATGTATAAATACCTTTGAAGCTATCTTATTAATAAATTAGTATATCTATCAACTCCAAAAGTTTTCCCACATCAATTTGTTGCTTAAGGTTTATAGCATATATCTTTAAATTATTACAGCTGTCATGGTCAGATTCATGTGTCAACTTGGCCAGGTGGCGGTACCTGTTTGTATGATTTGGGCAAGTGCTGGACTGTCTTTTGCTGTGAGGATATTTCATAGAATTAAATCATGATCACATAAGCCACATCCACAGCTGATTCCATTTGTAATCAGCCAAGGGGAGTGTCTTCTGCAATGAGTGATGCTCAATCTAATCACAGGAAGCCTTTTAAGGAGGATTCAGAGGAGACACACTCTTTTCCTGCTTCAGCCAGTGAGCCTCGCTGGTGGAGTTCATCTAGACCCGCCACTGGAATAGTCAACTTCATAGCCTGCCCTACAGATTTTGGATTCTACGTTCCCATGGTTATGTGAGACACTTTTATAAATTTTATATTTATGAATATTTCCTATTGATTCTGTTTCTCTGTAGAACCCTACTAATACAACTTGGTACCAGGAGTGGTTCTTAAGAAACAGAATCTAAAAAATGGATTTTTATGAATGGTTTTCTACTCTGATTGGGCACAAAGGCACTAAGAACTCTGAATCCCATAATCAGAATGACATTGCCAATGAATGGAGTGAGCTGGCAAAAAGGATAGTCAAAATATCACCATTTGATTCTTCCAATGCTTCACTTGTATGAAGACAGGCTCTGGAGGATAATTTTTTTGACCCTTTTACAGAGTTTTGTGGAGATAGTAATAGAGACATTGGCTGATTGTTGTTAGATACACTGTATATATTAATGAGTGGAAGGGATGGGCTTAAGGCTTCAAATGAGAAGCTTAAGCACCAGCTGACAGGTGTAGATATTTCTATGAGTGTCCTGAAGGAAAATCTTATTTCCTGTAGCCGTAGACTTGAGAGCTCTGAAAATCAGACTCAGAATCTTATTGTTAGTGTAGCAACTTTACACCATAAACTGAAATCTCACTCTTGCATGGTGTCTGCCATTAAAGTGAGAACATTGATTGGGAAGGAGTGGGACCCTGAAAAATGGGATGGTGATATATGGATTGATAATGATTTTGGTGGAGAGGTTGAAACTTTAGGTCATACTGAGTCTTCTCTAGACAACCATGTAATAGTCTGCCCTGAGGACATAGCTGCCCCACCTCCAGTCTGCCTTGAGGAATTGGCCACCCAACCTCCACCTGAAGGGATTAGCCCTAGAGTGATTAATCCTGTTTCACCAGATGAAGTGCAAATGAATGCCCTGAAGCAAATGGCTTGGAAGACATCTCTAATTCTTTTCATGACCCACTCCACCACCCCTCATTTATTCCAGACCTATAACTATACTTAAGTCCCAACAGGCTCCTAAAGATGAGGTACAAAGTATCACATATGAGGAGGTGTGTCATACTCCAAAAGAACTGTGTGAGTTTTCTAATTTATATAGACAAAAATCAGGAGAATATGTGTGGTAATGGATTTTTGAGCTGAGCTGGAATCCTTAAACACAATGGGGATGACCAGACACTGAGTTGGCAGAAGCCAGGTGGCAGCACTTAATCACCAAAGACAGGGTGGACATGGCTATTATAATAGACAGCAAACTCAAAGTAGGAGTCAAAATAATCTGACTCACAGAGATTTGTGGCGTTGGTTAGTAAATCATGTGGTACCTAGAAATACAATAGATGGGCAGTCTATTAAATTCTTGTTTGAGCTGTTATAAACAAAAGAATTCTAGGTCAAGTGAACAGAAGTCTAACCTGAATTACAAAAACACAGGGTCACGACCCCTTAATCAATTTCCAGACTTGAAACTGTTTACAGACCCAGAGCCCCTTGAATAAAGGGGAGGCAAGGTCCCTTTGGAGGAGAACTCTGTTACATTGCCACAAATCTATACTGTTAATCTTCCTCCAAGCCTTCCCCAAGGAGACTGATGGCCTTTTACCAGAGTAACCATGCATTGGGTAAAAGGAAATGATCAGATATTTCAGGGATTATTAGACATTGGTTCAGAAGTGACATTAATTCCAGGCTATCCAAAACATCACTCTGGTCCACCAGTCACAGTGGGGGGTTTATGGACCCATTCTGTAGTTATTTCCCCAGTTCCAGAATGTATAATTGGTATAGACATACGGAGCAACTGACAGAATCCCCACATTGGCTCTCTAACTCGTGCAGTGAGGGCTATTATGGTGGGAAAGGCCAAGTGGAAGCCACTAGAACTGACCCTACCTAGCAAAATAGTAAATCAGAAGCAATACCAGATTCCTGGAGGGATTGCAGAGATTACTGCCACTCTTAAGGCCTTGAAGGATGCAGGGGTGGTGATTCCCACCACAGTCCCATTCATCTCTCCTATTTGGCCTATGCAGAAAACAGATGGGTCTTGCAGGATGACAGTGGATATATTCAACTAGCTTCAGGAATACATTGGAATTTATATATGTATATAAATGTGTATATGTAATTTATAAACATATATATATGTATGTATGATTTCTTTATGTATTGTATTTAGTAATTACTGAAATATTCTATTTATTGTATTTATTTTTCTTAGTTATCGATAATTCAGGTAGTTCAATTTTGTCTAATGAAGAAATAAATCTCCTACATACAATTCACACAAAAATGTAAAATAATATCACTATTACTTCTCTTACATGAACTTTTGTTAACATGAATAATGATATCCAATGCACAGCATAGCTCTATAAAGCCAATGATTTTTTTTGCTTTTTTCATATTTTATTGAGATATAAATTATATAGTGTATATACTATTTATATATAGTAAATCACACATATCTCAAGTACACATTTCATTACATTTTTATATATGCAAATATCACCTGTTTACGTATGTAACCCCTACCCAGATCAAGCTGTAGAGCATTTTCCAAAAAAAAGTTCCCTCACGGTCCTTCCAATGGGATAGCCACACATTCCAGGTAACCACCATTCTGTTTTCTGTCATTAAAAACGGTTTTTAAACAGAGTATTGGGTACTGTAATTTTATAGAATAAATCAGAAATAGCTTATTAGGGCTTTTATTGTGGTATGCATTTGAGCTCAGTTGTTTAAAGGAAGTTTTAATTAATTATGAAAATAATCAGTAATTCCTTTCAACAAACAAGAATTGAGAGCTTGCTATTACATACAAAATATTAAACTAGTAACAGTGGTGAGGTGAGATGTTCAACTGAGTGAAATACAGTGTGTCTTCTTATATCTGGTTTCTTTTGCTCAATGTTATATTTTGGAGATTTGTCCATGTTTCTGTGTATCAGTAGCTCATTTTTAAAAAAGATTTTAAACTTTTTATACTTCAGTGCAGTGGATGATTACATTAATTTTTTTCATCATACAGCTGTACATTTATCATCATAATTAACTTTTTAAAATTTTTTGTGAAAATAACATTTATAAAAAAGAGCAATACATTTCAAAGCATATCGCCACAATTAGTTGTAGAACAGATTTTAGTTTGGTATGGGTTACAATTCCACAATTTTACATTTTTAAGCCAATGATTTTTTAAAGTGACATTTCAAATCTGTATTTTCTATAGATGTGTATGACAGTTGAATATCTACTTAATCAGACAAATTAACTAAAAGATGTGATTTTTAGAATTTACTTCAAAAATTTAAATGTAATCAGAAGGTATAAAGGAAAACCCATGGAATAGAACAGGATAATTGTATAAGATAATCATTTTATCAGAATTCCTGCAAATCAAGTTAAATGCACTAAATATGAAGCTATAAAAAATAATTTTCTTCATGTGATATTTGATTCCATATAGTTATAGCACATTGCATTATATGATTCTTTTAAATTAATTGTATTATGATTATTTATATAAAATATGGGTGCTTGTGTGTGTGTGTGTGTGTGTGTGTGTGTATGTGTTTACATGTCACAATCTCACAGATTGTAACTCCTTAAACGCAGTATTTTTATTTTTGGAGAAGCTACTCCTTCAACACCTCACCTCACCACTGTTACTAGTTCAATATTTTGTATGTAATAGCAAGCTCTCAATTCTTGTTTGTTGAAAGGAATTACTGATTATTTTCATAATTAATTAAAACTTCCTTTAAACAACTGAGCTCAAATGTATACCACAATAAAAGCACTAATAAGCTATTTCTGATTTATTCTATAAAATTACAGCACCCAATACTCTCCAACTATAAAATTATTAATAAATATTCTTTAAGGATTGAAGATGTAGAGGAATAAGGCAAAGATCTCAGAACTTAGAAGGAAGGGTGGTGTAGAGGCAAAAAACTAAACTTACTGACCTAGGGTAAAAACAGACCTCTTTGCTTTATATTCCACTTTTCCAGGTACTGGTTGCTTCAAAAACTCAGAAGATTTTTATTAACAGTTACTACACTAAATAATTAGCTTAAAGGATTGATGATTAAGAATAGTAAATTTTCCAATATAACACAGCAACCTTTTTTCAGTTCCTTAACTAGTTTTCTTCTTTCTTTCATATCCAATTAAATTATTTTTACTTTCACTATCATAGTGTAACAGCATCTTAATCTTAGGTTGATTTCTCAACTTAAATATTGTGCCCCAGATAAGACATTCATTTCCTTATGACTTTTTACCTTATGCTTTTTTTTTTTACTTATCCCTCATTTTAATTTAAAATATCATTCATACCAAAAATATCAACATGGTATTTGATATATGTCTTTGTTTTTAAAAAGCCTTTTGTAATGATTTCTTCCTTTTAAAGTCTTTACTTTTCTTCCTCTGCATGCTCCAGTTTATAGAATCAGAGATTTGAATGCATATTTGAGGCACTTTACAGAGGATTTTGAAAAACTGGATAGGAAGACAGAATTGTCGAAAAAGATGTCATTTACACTGTGATAGCAATGTGAGCCGGGGGTTACAAACCATTTTTGATTGTCCTGAAGTTGTTAATGGTGAATAGACTGGGCCACTGACTAGCCCAGCATATTTTTGCTTTATGGGCATATGGAATATATGTGAAACTAGATATTCACATGGGATATATGTGAAACTAGATCAGAGTTTTGCTTGGTTTACAGAGTTACATTATTGCAATTATATGAAAGGCAAATTAAATGCAACTTTATCAACAGCTCTTTACATGCAACCTCTCCCTCCCTGACCCCAAACATACAATTGTGTATTTTTAAATTCTTCAGGTAGGTATAACCTTAGCTTAGAAATTATTTAAATTCTGTAAGGCATATTTCCATTATTTTTTTATTTTTTATTTTTTATTGTTTTGGCATGGGTAGGCACCGGGAATTGAACCCAGGTCTCCGGCATGGCAGGCAAGAACTCTGCCTGCTCAGCCACCATTGTCTGCCCCACATTTCCTTATTTTTAATTTTCAATGCATAATCGTTTTATTCTTTTGCATCCAAGATCACAAAGCATAGCCACCTTTTGGTCAACTCCTCATAACTGCAACAAGTTTTTAATTTTTTATTTATTTTTGTATATTTTGTTATGTTTCCAATATTTTTTGTCCTTGTTAACTCTTGTTTTTATTTTAATGTATTTTAAATATAAAAGTATCCTAATATCAGTTGCTGAATTGATTTTATAACCTTAAATTAACATAAACCATGCATATCTAAAACATTTGACATCATGACTTTCCATCTTCTTAAATGTGATTGTTAATCTATTCTAATATTTAGTATCTTAGCAGAAAGGGGTTTCATGTTTTCATTTCTCCCTTTGCATTTTTAAATATATTTAATGGAAATTTGTTTTCAACTTATTACGAGGTATCCCTGGAGATTAGTTACTCTAAGTCAGTGCAAGGAAGGATTATCTGGTGCTGGTAATGTCCTGTTGCTTTTTCTGGGTGATTGTTAATAGGGGATATTCTTAAAACATTTATAAAAATTCAGCAAGTCATACAATAAAGATTTGTGCACTGTATGCATATATGTTAATCTTCAATAGAAGTTTACTAAAAATAGTTTTGAGATGATTTGTGATTTACATAATGAAAACTTTGGTTTGTATGATTTTGACATTTGTAAATAATGTTGCTAAACATTATTTTAAACGTAAACTATTTAAAATGTAAAGCTTTTATTTCTGGATATTAATAGATGCAATTACATTTAGATTCATGTATTTGAAAATTGTGAAGATGGAAAGCCCTAGAATCATTTATTTCAAATCCCAAGTTATATAAAATAGCAAAAAGGACTTATAAAACATTTTAGAGCTAATTAGTGGAAGAACTAGAATTAGAAACCAGCTCACTGAATAATATTCTCTTTTGATGTATTTAAAAATAACATCTGGGTCATTCTGTATGTGAATTTGCTTGGGAAAACAGCCTAAAAGTCATTCCATAGAGGATAAATAAAAGCTGAGACAAGAGACAAAGTTTCTAATGATTGGTTGATTATCTGTAATTGCTTAAACCTCATTTTAATTTAGATTTAATAATTATTATATTCTTCATGATCTGGAGTTTTTATTTGTTATTTTGTTTTGTTTTGTTTTGTCTTGTTTTTACTTCATGGGCTGCAATGGTAATTTAAAACAGTTAGGGATATCCTGTTAAGATTTCATAAAAATCATGATGATAAATAATATCTAAAATTTATGTAACTTTACCAATTTATTGGGCTTATTGAAATAAAATGAAGTACCTAGTGTTGAAAAAACATATTTTGTGTTCATATTGATAGCATATAAACAAATTTTAAGTTTTGATAAATTTAGATATTTAATTTTCTTTCTACTGCCTCCTGAAATATTAAAAGCTATGATTTCTATAATAGGATTAGGAAAACTAAGACTGACATAGAAACTACCATTATTCTTTCATCTGTGACATACACAGATCACTATACCATTGTGATCTTTCGTAGAGCAATATATAATTAAACTGGATTTTTTTCCAACAGGATATTATAAGAGATAAAATACTTAGTAAATTTCCGAAACAATTAAACATTTATACAAGAATACCATATGCTGGGCTAAAAATAAGGGCTATTAATAAAAGCCTTTATGCAGTATTGCTGTCATCAAATCCATCTGTCCCTGTAAGGACTCAGCATGTTCATTTCTAGTGCCAAGAGAGCTGTCCCATGTTGCAAGGACTTTGAATGACCTACCAACCATTAATACAGTAATCTTTCTATATTCTTTCAGTAAGATAAATGTTACCTAACAGAAAGAACACTGGTTTTTGAATCAAGTAATCTTTATTCCTGCCTCATTCTGCTCTAATAGATTTTTGAGCTTCAGAATGTAATTTAGCCAGATAATGCCTTGGTTAGCTTGTCTGGAAAATGGAGCTAATTTGCTTTTAATTTAACCAAAAAAGTTATTTGTACAACTAAGATGAAGTTATTTATCTGAAAGCATTGTGTGATTATATTTTGGTTTTATCACAATTTCTAGACAGGCTCTTTGAGGTATGGGAGTATGCAGAGCATCAATTAATTTAAGAAGGAAATTGACTTTATAGAAAAGGTGATTTGTGAGTTCTTTATGTATATTTGCCAGTTGAGAGTCTGGCACTCAAGTTTCATATAGCAATATTAAATGACTAAAATGTTCTAGCTGCCCATCAAAAGGGTACTAGTTAAAACTTATATATTATAGTCACAGACTGGAACACTAGGAAGCTAATAAAATGAATGAGGTAGTTAGCAAATACAGAAAGAAATCTAGGTGTGTGTCTAGGTTTAGAATTTAAAGAGCATGGAATAATGGTACTTTAAGCTTCTATCTATGTTAAGGCATCATGTGTCCATATACTTGGCTGCTGATGTTTGGCCAGTTTATAAATTATATACAATACGTCATGAGCACTGCTTCCTTATGGAACTCTCTAGAATAGATATTGAATTACTTTGTCAATATCTTTGTGCAAAGTTTTCAATTAAATGTCCACCTTTTCCAATATATGTACTTTTTACTGTATTACTATATTACTGTGCCTTTTTTTTTTGTTTGTTTCCTAGTAATATTTTGAGGAATAAATTTCAAAAGAGGGTGGGGAGAGGAGGAACTGAGTCTCTCAATAAGAAGGGCTATTGGAAAGAACAGACCCTGTACCTGGGGAACCTTTAGGAGAGAACAAGAAGAGAGGTGTTTAAGGATATACTCAGTTGCATCCTGTTCAATGCCATTTATTTGCATGGGCCCATAAACTTTAGAACTTTTTTTTTTAAGTGAGATAGCTTTGAAATAGTTGCAATATTTTCTTGGAAGCTAGAAGACCAGCTCAGTATTTGTCCAGTTTGGGGAGTGAAGACGGATGGACAGGAGTCAGGTCATGTAGACTGGGGATAAAACAGGCTCTCCATTACAGATACATTTACCTGTTAGGTCTTCAGTTGCACGATGACACATTATGCTCTGTCATCAATACAGATGATGGTCACTGAGAAAAAGGTGGGACCAAATAAAAAGTGCATGTGTAGTAGCTAAGGATGATTCCTCCTCCATGTCTGTAACATGTATTTCAGATTTAAGGAATTATTTGCTGTAATCTTCCTTTTCCAGTGTGCTTTTTCATTATACAGAGATGACACTCTCCCAGTTTTTAAATATACTGCATAACTTCTCAGATCTATTTTACTGGATGAACAGAAGTAAACAAGAATGCAAACGTAGAGGTCATGACAGAAGAAGAAAAGGTACAAGATAGAAATAAAGTAATATTTATGATTCATAAAATAATATGATTGAACAGGTTCTTTATGGACTTACTTGATTGTACTAAAATAACAGTGTGTGTGTCCATCTTACCCAGCGGACTCCACACTGCTGCTAGAAGGCAGCACTCCTAGTTTTTGTGTTCTTAGCGCCTGGCAACATGAAATTCATTCGACAAAAAGTTCAGATGAATGAATTCTTACTACTTAATATAGAACTTTTGGGAGACATTTTTCGTAACTACAGACAATTATAATATCTACATCAAACAGACTTCACACATGTTCTAACAAATATATTGGTATTAGGTATTTGGAGATCTAGAAGGAAATCCAATTGACTAGGAAATTTCAGATCAACAGGAACAATAATATTTGAGTAAAAAAAAATTCCATGATGTAAGTTTTAGTTTGGCATTTAAAACTGGTTTTATAACTCTTTTGTTTTGCATTTAAGTCTTTAGTTTACAGACATCTAGAATCTGTAGTTTTGATGAAATGGTGTTTTTTAAAGAACAAAAATGTAGGAACAGAATGGCAGTTGCAACCAATACATTAATTAAATTCTTAAAATATACCAGAAATAAATTGGGAAACTTTGAGAAAAAATATTTTTTACTCATCCCTTGATTCATGTGTTCTTTAATCCTTTAAGAATCTTAAAGAAACAAAAGAAACTTTGATGTGGAAACATCATGGTTTAATCTCTTTCTGTGTTCTTTTGCAATTGGGTAATGCCAAGATTTGTAGTCAAATAACTCCCAAGGTCCATAAAGGTTTGTCTACTCTCTTCCTTCCAGCCTTAACCTCAAGCTATCAAACAGGTGTCCTGCTTTCCATCCAGGCCAAACAAATTTTTGCTCCCCAGACATGCCAGGTAAGAGAGTATTATTCTCTCTTCTGGGAATATTTTTCTATTTCTCTGACCTGCCCCTTAATTCCCAGCCCTACCACTGGCCCAGCCCCCACACATACTGCCCTCACACAAGCGTACTCTCCTCTCATGTGAAATCTCAATTCTTCTTTTAAAATTGATTTCTTTTTTTTTATTATACAAGTTGCAGGTTTACAGAAACACCACGCAGAAAAATGGAGAGTTTCCATATATTCCCCTTCTCCCCAGTATTACCTACTATTAATACTTTGCCCTAGTGTGGTGAATTTGTTACAATTGATGAAGCAATATTGTTATAATTATACTATTAAATATACCCCATAGATTACATTAGGGCTCACTGCTTGTGTAGCACAGTTTTTTCTTTCTTAGAAAAATTTGTATTCTAATAATATATCTACAACTTTCCCTTTTAATTGAATTAAAAGAAATAATTCAGCACTGTTCATTACACTCACCATGTGGTGCTATCATCACCATCATCCATTACCAAAACTTTTCTATTACCCCAAACAGAAACCCTGTGCTTATTTTTAACTCCCTATTCTGTACCCCTCCCCAGCCTCTGACAGCCTGTTTTCTTGTTTCTGACTTAGATTCGGTTTAAGTGAAACCTTTGTTAAATGCCTCAGGCAGGAATAATCTATACTTTCTCCAAGGCTGTTTTTTCAGTTTAGCACTTAAGCATCGTATCACCATCATTAGTCTGCTTCCCCTTCTCATCCATTAGACTTGGACTTCTTAAAGCTAGCAAGTGCTATGTGTTCCGTAAGTGCAACATGTAAAACTATTTGGCATTTAGTAAATTATAAAAGCCTGTATGAATAGCAAAACAGAAAACAATATAGATAAGCCTAAAACTTGGGTTTAAATGACACCCAAGTAATTAGATAACATACATAAATTAGCAATTGGAATTAAAAATCCCTTTGAAATGAATTGAAGAGCAAAAACAATAAGAATCACCTAACAGGTAGATATTGATGGATTTGCCAGTTCTTGTTGCTTAAGGGATTTGATAGGTGCATCTGAGGGACAACAATACCTTTACTGTCCATTGTCAAAGACGGTTCCAGACTCTTGCTTTTATTTTTAAGGGATTTTGTAAACTCCTGAAATTAGCAAATGATTCTCATCTAATATTACATTTCCGTTCTTCCTAGTATGTGGCCAAATATAAGATAAGCCATTGGTTCATAATTTTAAGTTCAGATGTGTTGTCCATTGTTTGTCTAAGACAGTTGCTTCAAATGGCTAATATTATGAGAGGCAATGATTTAATGTAAAAAATAATATAATGAATTCAATTTTTTCATCTTATCTTATTTTTTTTTAGGGACTCTCACTTAGTTTCCTGGCTGCTATGACAAAGACAACTAGTTGGCTTATACAACAGGAATCTATTGGTTCATGTTCTCAGAGGCCAGAAGTCCAAATGAAGGCATTGGCTTGAAGGCTGGTTTTCCTCCATGGTCAGTGGCTTCTAGATTTTGGGCAATCCTTGTACTCTTTGGCTTTCCCTTCCTACAGAGATGTCCTCTCCTCACTCATCCGGGTTCCACTGATAAGCAGCTTCTTATTCCTCCCTTTGGTTTACTCTTTATAAATCATCCAGTAATAAGATGAAGACCCTCCTGACTCAGCTGGCCACACTCTAACTAAAAATAACATCCTTAAAAGATCCTAATTAAAATGTTTCATCCCTATAGGAATGGGATTAAGAACTTTTTTCAACGTTCTGCCATACTTCTGTATTTTATTTTAATCATCCAGAACTTATTGTCTTACTTCATATGTGGAATATGATATGAAAATATTTTCCTCTATTTTTGTTTCTTCTTTCTTCTCTGTTTTCAACATTTTGTAAGAATTTCTTTATTCTGTCTCTGTTTAGAAATATGAACTGAATGACTCTGAAATAGCAATGTTTACAACAGACTTTATTTAAGATCCTTAAGGAAAAAAGTAATTGAAGAAATCAAATAGAAGTCAGACATTTGAAGTCCTCAGAGATTTTGTTTGGTGACATGTAGAAGCCCAATTATTTCTTCTGCTTTATAGACCTGTTTCTTTACTAAGAAAATGGTTGGTTTTATATTTCCTTTAATCATACCAGTTATTAATTGCAATGGAATTATGAGTATTTCAAAATTATGACACCTCAAAATTCATTAAAAACACTTCCCTGTTAATATAAGAATTAGATGATTAAATAATTAAACATATTACATAATGGGATTCACTATAATTGGCCAATTGTATAAATTGTTGACATATAACTTTTGCATTTTCCCAGGACACTATAAGAATATCATAATGATATATATATATATGTACAAACAAAAGATAGTAAGTGGGAAGTTACTTTAGATAAGATGGTTATTTTTGGTAACATCACAAAGTTAAGTAACAAAGACTGTGCTGTGAAAATTATAACTTTTTCCTAGAATAATTCAAAATCCCTTCGTTACTAATAATTGATTGGTATTGCTTTTAAGAATATGTATTTCTAAGCTAATGGCTTATCTGAAAAAAGTATAAAAATGCTAGCACTCAGGTCAGTCTATAGGTTGAGTCTTTTATTGAAGAATAAAAACATTATGCCAAAAAAAGAAGGTAATGGGGATAACACCTCTTTTAATTTCAGTTATACATGATATAGATGAGTTGAGATAAATAGATTATTGGTCTTGAATAAAGTTGAGAAACCTAATTAACTTAACCTTCCAATTTAATGAGAAGGCCAAGAATAGGGAGTGATGAGCCTCAAATTTAGTTTTAAATATGGCAACAGAAAAGAGTATGGAACCTTGAAAACCCTGCTTTTTAGTGATAAAAGGCTGTTTTATGTATTTAATATCCCAGGTACAAATTTATTTTCAAGTTTAGGGGAGACTTCACTAACTGAAGCATTCATTATTAGAGCCTCATAATCTTTAGATAATTTTTCCTATGTTTGGTCTCTCTACACTAAATAAGTTTTTGGATATTTGTGATGATTGTGGGAGAAATGTTAAGAGGGACTGTGAGCACTTTGATTTATTAAACTAACAGCAGTTTGCTCCATTCATTGAGAGAGAGAAATCCTGAAGACCTGTTTTATGGGAGAAGATCGTAAGTATTGTTTTGAGAATAAGTTTGAGATGCTTATTAGACATTTGATCATGGAGCTCAAGAAGATAGTTAAATATTTAATTCCTGAGTTCAGAAGGAAGGTTGAGACTCTGAAGATATAAATTTGAAAACTATTGAATTGTTTTTAAAATATATAGATGGATGAATTGAAATAATATATGAATGTATATAGGTATAGAGAGAGAGTGTCAAAAGAGATGCCGGGACATTTTTGTAAAAGATGTTCATTGAAAAACTCAAAAAGAAGATTCAAGTAGAATGAATGTGATCAACATAAATTAAATAAGATTTGAAAATTATATTTGAGTTTAATAAGTCCTCAGTCATCGTCAAAAAATCATTCTGTTTTATCTCCAGCATTCAGTACAGGAATGTATTTTTGTTCACATTTTATATACAAGGCAATCAAGATGTACACAGATATAGTGACGTTCCCAATGCCATACATGTAATAAGTAAAAAAGAGCCTAAAGAAGCAAAGAATGCTTCCAAACTTGAGAACTTTGTTCCATTAACTATCCTCAGTGTATGTTAAATGTAGGTTAACATATTTAGTAGTATACATTTACTTGTACGAATTTACTTGGTTTGTGACTAATTCTAATATATGTAAATAAAGCTGAATTAATAGACTTCAAACATTTTCAAAACATGGATTTCACTTAATAGTTTGAAGGGAAAGATTAATAAAAAAGCAGCCCTTAGTGTTTATAATGTTGGAAACATGTTACTGAAACTACTTAATACCACGCCATGAAATATTGTAATTTTCCTGGGCACTTGGGAAAAGTTCAATTTAGTCAAGACCTCACCAAAAAGATACCTATAGTATTGGAAATAAAACAAAGAATTTTAACATAACTATGCATGATTAAAATGAATCTATCTATCTATCTATCTATCTATCTATCTATCTATCTATCTGTCTGTCTATAGTGTAATGGGAAAGACATTTAGATGGCATTTTGAAGGATAAACAATTATATGGGTTAACAAAGGAGGGATTATTCACTGGAATTTTCCAATGTATATATTGTTGACACTTAACTTTCACATTTCCCCAAGAAAGACAAAATAGTTACGCAAAGACATGGCCATGGAAAATGACATGGTCAGTGAGATGTGAATTTAAGGAAGAAAACAGTGGAAAATGTGTTTGATAATCTCCAATGAGGCCATGTAAAAATCCTTTGCATGTGATTTGATTCAATTCCTGGCATTAAGTTCAATTTATTTAAGTTGTTGAATATCCTAAATTCTAAATATGATTATGTGAAGTTAATCAGATAAGATTTTGATGTAGCCACAATAGGGCCTCAGTAAATAGTCATTTCCTTCCCCATTCCCCCATTCTGCTACTAACTTCTTTATTTTCAGAATTGTGATTTAGTTCAGATGTGAAGCATGTTCATTAAAGTTAACCCAGACACAGGTGAATTGTGTTTCCTCTAAACTGATCATTGTATTCTTCTCCCCCTGTTTCCAGTGATTAAAGTGATCTAGGTTTTTTTAATATTTAAAATATTTTGATTAAAAAAACAAACAATACATTTAAAGCCACCAAAAATGGAAATCTTAGTGTATCTATAGGCACATTTAAGTAAAGAATCCATGTAATCATTGTAAAACCTGTGTTTGTGCAATAAATTTCATAAACCAATTTACAATTAGGGCAAATGTCTTCATATTTTCCTGAAATCAGGAAAATGTTTAGTAACACAGGTCATTACTATAGCAATGAAGATGTTTGTAAGAACTTTCTACTCGATATTTTGAGAACATTAACAGTTCTGACAGCTGATCAAATGCTATTTAAGTTACTGTTTAATATTTAGAATTTAAGAACTTTGCTATCTGAATTTGTAAATTTTTTTCCCTAGTTTTTAAAGTGAAATGTAGGGGAATATACATTGGTGGAGGTCTTAGTTATCTAACTTCTCTGACAAATGCTACAAATGGGTTGGCTTAATAACAAGAATTTTGGGGTTCATGGTTTTGGAGGCTAGAAGGCTTGCTTCCTCACATGGCGATGTTCTCCGCTGGGTTCCATTGATTTCTAGCTTCTGGCTTCTTCCTGTGGCTCTTTTCTATAAGGCCTCCAGAAAAAGAATTAAGACCCATCTTGATTCTGTTGGCCACACATTAATTAAAAATAACATCTTCACAAGGTCGTTTTTACAATGAATTCATACTCACAGGAATGAGATTAAGATTTTTCTTCCCTGGGGGCGGAGGGATGTTACATTATTAAAGTGGCTCAGTGAGTTTCTTGGAAAACTTTAAAAAAAAAGTGATAATAAGAGGGACAAATTCTCAGAAAGGTACAGCCCTTCCCTTACTGCTTTTGGTGTTATTGAGTTAGGACCTGATATTGTGGCAGCTACAATCTTCTTGTGAACATGACAAAAGTAAATCTGGCATGCTGAATGTGCCAGGATAGAAAAATGGAAAATGCATTTTTGTATTTGATGGCATCAGTGAGCATCTGAATTACCTGTGAAATTATGCTTCCTAATTTATTGCTATGTGGTATTAGAGAGGAGCCATTATTGATAATTATGAGTTTGGAGTCATGCTATTTGAATGTGAAACATGGCTCTGACTTTTACTTACTGTATGACCTTAAGTGAGTTGCCCAGCCACTCTGTGCCCTTGAGAGGAAACAGTGTACATGGTAGGTCTGTTTTACTGAGTTCTTGCTTATCTTAGTAGCCATGGTGATGGACTACTGTCACACTCTGGAAACTAAACTATTGGAATATTCACATAGTGGCTTCATAATGATGTTTTTGTGCACACACACAGCAGTGAGTTGATATGAGCTACTGTCAGCATTTAAAAAATAAAACATGAAAGTTCATTATTTGAACTGGTTTGGTGTTTGCAACGTGGCTGACTCAAGCTAAATTTCTTGGGCAAGAGCATTTCACACATGTCCCTGCAGCTTTGCAGCTAGAGAGAAAGAAGTGTCCATGTTTTCCCTACAGAGGGAGGACAAGAAAGCTTGCTTTTCAGCTCTCTAGGCTTTGCATATGTGTATCTTTACCCTGACTCTCATGCACTATATCCTTTGCTGTAATAACTTTTAGCTGTGAGTATAATTTTATACTGACACCTCTGAGTCCTTCCAGTGAATTATTGAATAAATAGATGCTTGCAGGACTGTGAGAGATTTCTAGATTCCAATTTTGTGAAATAAAACTCTGCATGACAATTTGTTGTGAGAATTAAACATTTTTACAAAGCTCTTTTTAAGTAAGGGATTCACTTA
Source organism: Myrmecophaga tridactyla (assembly GCA_004026745.1). Classification (NCBI taxonomy): domain Eukaryota; kingdom Metazoa; phylum Chordata; class Mammalia; order Pilosa; family Myrmecophagidae; genus Myrmecophaga; species Myrmecophaga tridactyla. The sequence continues at coordinate 74,147 of PVIY010004532.1, forward strand.
CTTTAAGTAGAATGCACCCAGCTGTTTCAGTCCTCCTATTAAAAATATTTAATAAAATTTGAGCTTGTAGATGATTGGTCTAAAAAATATAAGGAGAAGGGGTCTATTGATGAATGATGAAGAACTAAAAGGGACACAGCTTCAAAGTGTGTTCACAATTACTGAATTTGTACCAAAAATAATATATTTAGTCTAGGATTGTTATTGATTAACAGTATATGAATAGTTTCACTGTATGCTCTCTATCCATAGGAATATATCAGTGCATTAACATTGATAGAGTCTATGTTCGTGGCTTGTAGCAGTTAGGCTTTTGAAGTGCAGTGTTATTCATTTAATTAAAGAATAAGGAAAATTCTATTTCATTCTAATGAAATGAGCATATTCCTCCTATGCCATAACTAAAAATGCAACTGTTGCATGACAAGAGCTGATTCAATGAAATGCAAACACCATCTGTGCTGAGAGGCCAGATACCTGTTTGTATGATTTTCTTCTCGACAGCCCCTTGTTTACAGTGTAAGTGAATTTTATATCGATATAAAGTGTGAGTTTACTGCTACAGAGTCAGTAACGTGGGAAATAGACACATTGAAAAGCATAAGATTGATTGTCCTTGTAAAAAGTAGAAACACAGCATGCACCAATGAATATGTTGAAAAGTAAAGGGTTGGAGGCACATTTATATTTACCAGAGTTTCAATCTTGCATTGTGTCTTCTGAGGATCATATTCAGACTTAGAGTCCAAATTTAAAAAGTTAAAAATAAAAAAAATCTAATAATTAAAGATAAAAATGAGTATCAGATTTTAAATTCCCTTAGGAGATATGATCTGTGATCTTAAATTAATATGCTGGAGCTTTATAATATAGTAATAATGAGTGTCTGCATAGTGTTTTACAGTGTCTTTTCACGTTTTGTAGTTCTTTAAGAGAGGTCTCATCATATTTAGCATTTTTTAAGATTTTATTAAGTAACATCATTTATATATGCATTGAATTAGTCTCCTCTGCCGTAGTCTGTTCTAGGCACTAAAAAGTTTGATGTGGTCAAATCTGTAATATGGCCAGCAATCTGCTGTCTCTTTTTCTCTGATTCTCTTCAAGCATAGGATATTGAAAATTACTTTTTAACACCCAGCATGTTGAGCACATGAGTAAATTCTCTTTGACCCAAACATCTAGAGAGAGCTAATTGCTTCCAATCTTACGTAGTGGTGCTATTACTTTTGGACCCTTGGTTTATCAGTCAGTTGTGCCATGCCGCAGAGAGCCTACTGAATTGTCCATGCAGCCAGCTGGCATGGGCAGTAAGAAACATGGTAAATTAGAGGTTAGGTTTATGTGAAATATGTGCAGGAAGTAGACTCAGAGTTGCCTGATTGTTCTTGCTACAATGATTTTTGTAATGTTTCATGTAGAGTAAATCTAATGTTAATTTAGTTAGCTTTTTTTGAGACACTTCTCTTTTCCAATTATCCCTTTTTGCAGAAATTATCTCAAAAGCAGTAAAATCATATTTAAAGCAAATTTAAATACTAATTTCAAAAACATACAAAAAGTTTGATGATGAACATTCGGTTTTCATTTATTGATGTTTACCATTTCTCTGTAGACATAGGTGGTATCATTTATTCAGGAGAACCGGATCTCCCAAATCTTTTTTAAAGATATCACCCTCAGCATTATTATTTTAAGAAACCTATTTACCATGTGCAGTTGTAGAAGGTTAAATTACTTATCACTCTGTGAAGCGTTACTTTTCATTTAGATCAAATGGCTGTTCTAAATCAATCTCACTCCTTTTTTATTCCACATTTTCTTATATGCAGGAAAAAAAACGTTAATGTTTGGCTCCATTAGTAAAAGAAGTTTATATACAGTTGAATGATGCCAGTTTTGTATAAGAGCAGTATGTTTCAATAATGAAATAGTTTCTTGAATAATTCATTTTTCTGCTGTGGTATAGGCTAGAGGAAAGAATAATCTATGGTATGCAAGTGGTAGAAAAAAAGGGATAGGGAAATACAAAGATAAACTAGATAAATATTCCAATATATACCTCTCCACATTAAAAAGGTCTTTAGTCCCTCCATCTAACTACTTCCCTTCAGCCTGCTGTCTTATCAAATACCAAATCCTTTTTGCGTCTTTCTCTGTACTCTCTCCATTTCCACAGTTGCCACTTATGACTTTTACTACCTTTTGTGTATGCTATTACAGAATCATCCTAAATAGTCACTGATGAGAAATAAAACATACAGGATGGTAAAGAAACATGAAGTCAATGCTTAAAACTGTGCCTTACCCATAACAGATGCTGAATAAATATTTGGTGATTGAATAAAAGAAAAAGAAGATTGGGGACAATTGGACTAAAGAAAGATGTGCAATGAAGATAAAACACGTTAGAAAGAACAAAAATTGAATCATTGATTTTAGAGCTTAAAGAGAAAACTAGGGCTAATCTCCATATTAGAAAACCAGAAATAGTTCTCATTTTAACAGTGCTTTACCTCCACTGGAATCCATTTTCATGCAGATCTAGTTCAATTGCTCATTCTATCTCAGGGTGGAGGGCACACCTACTGAAGCTAGGAAAATAGTTTCCTGATACAGGTCCTAAAGTTTTGATAATTCTGTACTAAGTACTAAATCTCACCTCTTATCTTCTATGTTCTAATTAGCAATCCATTATCACTACATATAGCTTTTCAACTTTACAGCTATGTATTGTGTTTACTCTTTCATTCTTAAAACTGTTAGCGATGGAAGTTCCTTTTTGAGAGAGGCAATTCATTTAAGTGAACAGGCACATTTTTGCTCTCTACAATCTCACTCCATAAATTCTGATTGCCTTAGCCTCCCTTCATGTCTTTGGAACCTAGAGCAATATGAAATCACAATCACAGTATCTACTGTTAAGAATGAACAGAGTTGCCAATTTCCCCTGATCACAGAGTGAAGGATGCACCCCTCTGTTAGCTGTTGTGAAACAATCTGGGGTCTCCATTTCCATACAGATTTTCCTGATCACCTACCTCATGAGTAATATCTCTCCCCAACTTCCCATATTCTCATTTTTCTTTTTGTCGGGAATAAACTTGTGTCCGTGTTTTACAGTTTGATTCTGTATTAAATAATTTGAATAAGATTTAGATTGTATATGTCCTTTTATTTTTAATGCCCTTGAAAAATATGACTTTTGGGCTGAAACTAGTTTCAGTATATTTTTGTTCCTTTCTCACAAAATCTACCAAAATGATTTTTACGTATTAGCTACCATAATTTTTTTCTGAATTAATGAATAAATGAAAGTGAAGAAATACTTCTTCACTACATATTGTATTAAGATTAACTATAGTTAATATTTCTACAGTTAAGAAATAATCCTCTGTTAACATCTGTATTCCCTAATAGTTGCATTCTACTAGACTTTTTTTCCAGGGGTATTTATTCATTCACTTATCAAAGATGTACTGGTTGCCTGCTCTTTGCCAGTTCTGTTGGCATTTGTAGTTAAAACAATAAAGTATGACACTTTATTTGCACTGTGAATTCTTTCTAGTTTAGTCACAGCATTTCCCTGCTGCCCTTTAAAGAGTGTCACTGAGACAGGGAATACTATGTTCATGGTTTGGAATAGATTATTTCTTTTATCCTTCCCGCTTGGAGGCCAAGCCCTTGGATGTCATATACTACAGATCTGCTTACAAAACACCAATTTCAAACTCCTTTCTCTCCTTAGGTTTGGTGTTTTGTTTGTTTGTTTTTATCCTATGTAGAAGCTGGTAGGTTAAGCATATTGTTTCTCAGCTTCCCTTTTAATCTGAGTTTGGACATATGACACACTTTTTGACCAAAGATACATAAATGAAAATCTGTGAAAAATTCTGAGGAAAGTTTTCTTTCCCAACAAAAACATACAGCTGCAGCTGAGGTTATCATTTTTACTCTCCATTTTTCTTTCCTTGAAATGGTATATAAGGAATGGAACTACAAGAACACTTTGTGAGCATGAGGTCACAGCAGTCTTCAGAAACAACTAAAGACAAGAAAGAGCCTTGGTCTCTCACGGTTTCATGAACAGTGATCTAAAACCAGCAACTGCCTCCTCTAGCTTCCTGTTAGTAAGGTAAATAAAAGCGCATATACTTAAGTCATAAAGGTTAGGTTTTCTATTACTTACGAATAAGTACCTTCCTGATCGCTTCACAATACAATTCTGTAGAGCTCTCATTATTTATGTGTTCTTTTTAACTACTTTGTGCAATTTGCTGAATCACTGATTCACTTTCTTCTACACAACAGTTTGTTTTCTGAGACATTTTACAATTCATACAGGAAAAGCAAGTTTGATATTTTAAATGCACTAGAAACAATTTGTGTCAGCAATCTGCCCATTATAGGCTTCACTTTATAAGTGAACCATTTATCCCTTAATTAGAAATATTTAATGGGGAAAGATTTTTTCACCTTAGGAGTAGAGCACTTATTGAAAAATGACAAGAGGTGCAAATAAAGTGTGACTGGCAGTATTTTTTCTTCTCCTATAAGCCAAGATGTGTGGAACTAGGAGGCAATTTTTCTCCCATGCTGAGAAATTGACACTGGATAGCTAGCAAGAACAGAGCACATCCATGCAGAATAAAAATGCCATGCTATCAAAAGACTCCCAAATAAATCCTCAGCAGACGAAAGTGTGCAACAGATACAGGGGCTTTCAATACTTACAGATTTGTAAAGCAGAAAGGTGTTAAAAATCACTTTTGTTAGAAAGAGATGGAAAAACAGAAATATTATATTGTTATCAAATAATGGGAACTGAAATACAGGGGACCAGAATATACCATGTCATTTGTATTAATATAACCAGTGCTTGTATGTAAAGATTTCAAAGTTTGCTAAACTTGTTAGAAATTCTGAAAAGAGTAATTGCCTCTGGTGAGAAACCAGTTAGCTAACTTAACAATTCTGCTTTAAGAAGCAACTAATATATATCTATGTCTTAAATATTTTGAATGTAAAATATAAACACTCAGGAGAGCCATCTCATTAGATATAGATACCTTTTCAACTTTCTCAATTTAGAATAAATTTTTAAGTTTTCTCACCTATACTTAATTAAATAGTATTTTTTTAGCAAATCTAATAAATCATTCATCCTACTTTTTATTGAACTAATAACCTTATTTTGTACTCACATTTGTCAGTTTATATATTCCTTAATTAAAATACATGATTATAATAGGCGTAACTAGCATAGAGTTGGGAATGAACCAAATATTACTAAATGCATGGGAATATAAGAGAGTAACCTATTAGAAGGGTAATCTTTTATTTTTTATTTTTATTTACTTTTTATTTTTTTGCCTGGGCAGGCACCAGGAATCGAGCCTGGGTCTCTGGCATGGCAGGCGAGATCTCTCCCTGCTGAGCCACCATGGCCCACCCTAGAAGCCATTGTCCAAACTTGCACAATTTTGAGAATGAAAAGGGATGTTAATTGGATAGGACACTGGGAGCAGGTATAAAGTGTGACAGTGTCAGGCACACCTAGAGGTAGGTTCACACTATTAGCTCAGAATATTCAGTGAATAGTGAACATCCATTAAGCTGTTATAGGAAAAAAGATCCATTAGTAGATACACACATTTAATTCACTTTTTTAGGTGTTTGCGTTCATCTTCATTAAAGAGGTTTGATTGAGGAAATCACAAACTACATATTTATGTTTACTGTATATTCTATTATTTGAGTTAGACCACTCCTTTCACTTCGTGAAACTGAGCTGAAATAAAGAATGTATAAAGGTTAGGTTCAAATACACACCCAAAAACAGCTAAGAAATCTCATGAAGATTTTTCACACCTTTATTCAGAACAGAGTTTACTTATTTTGATAATATTAATATGTTGTGATGTTTTTGTAATATTCCCCAGCATAAGAACTCATAAGCCTCACTCTATCTAGCAGAAGGATTTTGCTGTGTACCGCTATCTTTCTGAAAGATGCACAGAGCTACGTTCCTGAAGGCTATCTATAATAAATTAAGGAGATTAAATGTCTATACCAGATTTCCTAGATTCCATCCAGAAGCTATGAAACAATTTTATGAAGAATTTTGTGAAGAATTGTGAAGAAGCACCTCTCTTGCAAATGCCAAATCAATTTCCCTTGTTTGTCATTTCCATCTACTTTCGAATCTACTCATTTCAATATTCGCTATTGTAGCTGTTAAGGTTGATCTGTTATAAAATGTAAATTGCACTATAACGGATTCTGCTTTTATGTTTCTCTTTGTCATTTGCGGGAATAGTGAATGACTATAAAATGCATGGAAAATGAAGTAGAAATTCATAGGAATAAGAGAAAGAAAAAGCAGACTTATTTGTGTAATTCCGTCTCGCAAGAAAAGTAGGATTTTCACCTCAAGATGTTCTTGAATCTCCCCTTCATGACAGTTTAGAGACAAAAACATATATAATTTTGGAAATGCACAATTCCAGAATATTCTTTGTGTCTTTTCCCTTGAATATTAAAAACAAAATTGAATATCTTTTTCTTGATAAAGTAAGTTTTAAACCTCTTTTACCTATTTCTCAGATGATGTTTCAGTTGTTCATTTATGCTGTCACAGATATTTCAGAGGAATTATTTTTTTTACAGTTTTATGACAATTCTAAGACCAGAGAGACCTCTCTGTTTCAATAGCTTTCCTATATGATTTACATTAGAATGTTAAAGAGGCATTTCAAATTTTTGTGTAAATTTTGTTTAGAATTAAGTGCTCCTTCTTTGTTGTTGAAATATTGCCATAAAAGTGATGAAGCTAGTGGAAAAAAAAAACTTATTCAATGAAAGTCTGAAGAATAATATTACCACAATTTTGTATTTAAAGTGATTTAAATATGTACCATTTGCCTTAATTCACTAATTATTTACATTACCTTCTCTCCCCGTCACACATACAGACAACACACACAACACATTCAGGCTGAACTATGTGACAGTTAGTAATAGTCACTAGAATACACTCCCTAAATGCCTCCATGTTTATCTCTAAAGAAAGACATTCTCAAAACCACAGTATGTTATAACTCTGGAAATTTAATTATGTTCTAATATTAATATATTATTTAGATTCAAATTTCTAGAAATTAAACCAAAATCCAAAGATCGTGCATTACATTAGCCCTGTCTTTTTTGTCTACTTTATTTATTCCAGGTAGTTCCTCGGTTATTATACTTTCATCACATTAACATGTTTGAAAAGTCAAGGCTGGTTGCTTTGCAGATGAATCTCAATTAGGACTAATATTACTGTTTTGTCATTATTACATTTAGATTAAAACATTTTTAACAGGGATATTACATGGATGATGCTTTGTTTTAGTGAACCACATCAAAAGTATATGCTATTGTTTTTCCAATAGCTAGAAAGTGTATTTTCTCAAAGGCAAATTTATTAACCTATTTGCTCAATTGTATAATAAAAAATAGTTTTGTTTGTTTTGCTCCAATTTTAATGCCAAAGGCAAAACTAATAAATATCTCAATATTTTCTTTCAGTTCTTATTGTCCTTAGAATATATCTGACTGAAGTTCTCCAGTGTCATATTTAAAAGATACATGGATTAATTTTTCCCTCCATATGGCTATCAATTATATATTTTTTGCATTTCTTATCTTTCTTTGTATATTCAATGTCAGGGTTTTTTCCATCCTTATGTCTTAATTTTCTTTTCTAAATGTAAAATAAATTAACAAAATTCAAAAGGAATACAATATAAAAACATATCCTCAGAGAAACTCTATACCTTTCATTGCCCATTCACCCTATTCTCACCCATCATTTTGTTAGTAGTCAATTTCATTCATATTTGGTTTACTCGTAATATCTTTTTTTTTGCAAAAATGTCCTCTTTTTTTCTTACACATAAAGCTGCATTCTATTTATAGTCTCCTAAAGAAATATTATTAATATTACTTTGGTGTCAGGTCCTGAAAGGATTATTGCAAAGAAATGATTGGAGATATGGCTAGGTGTGTGGAAGGTAAGCAAGTGACACATTCTACACAGTTTAAACAATTGTTCAATGAATTTGTGATATTGAATATCTTCATCTTTCATAAATCACACAGAGCATAGGCCTAATGATGAAAATGTGTACAAAAGGAAATGTGGCATTCTGATTCTTAGCTAAATAATTTAGCAGCAATATAGCTTTCAACTGACATTTGCAGATACCTTAATTGATGCAAGCACTGTTAATTTTTTGTTTTGGGTACAATCACCTGGATAATTATATACCCCACCACCATCACCACAACTTTGTTTTGCACATTTGGATTCAACAGATGTCTATATACCTACCATGTGCCAGGGTGAGACTAATGTTTCTACATTATTTTTGTCATTTAACATTTTCAATAGTCCTACATTTTTCCAGATTTGCAAGTAAGGAAAATAAATGGCATCATATCCCTCTTAGTTAGTGGCAGATTCAGGTTTGGGACCTAATAGAAGTTATATTCCTGAGAAGTTAATGTAGCCATCATGACTTTTTTGTTCTTATAGTTTATAAAAACATTTTTATCTAATTTTAATAGACTCATATGTAGGAGCATTTTCTCTCATCTCTCATTTAACGCCACATCTCTGACTCCAAATTATTTCTCCCAAAGGATTGTCTGCTTTATGTTCCCTCTTCAATTGTTATAAAGTAGCTAATAGCTTGCACTCTACTGCTATGAGGTAGATTTTCATGGCACATTCCTCCAGTCTCTGTTTCTCACGCTCCAGCCAGTATTCCAAAGTGACCAAGTGCTCCTCCCAGAATAACTAATTGATTCACTGAACTCAGATGAACTGAAAAGCGAGAAGATACACTTTCTTGCAGTTTTCCTCCCGAAATCCTCGGTTTTTCTCTCTACTTCCTCTATTACCTCAACATAGATAAAACTCTTTCATTGTTAATTAGCCCAAAGATTCTTTGGCTGCATTGAAGGGCCCCTGGAGTTCAAGTTTGCCATGGCAGAAAGCAAGACCTTTCAAGGTCTTTGTACCTCATTATAGAACATACTTGCCATGGTCCAGCAGGATGAGGCTGTGGAGAATTGTCTCTAAAATGGAGAATTCCAGGAACCTCAGTCTTAGTTAGTTCTTTCTGACCATCCTAAAACCTCTGTGTTGATTAAAAGTGTACGGTTTTCTATTCTTCCTTTGATTATGTGGTGATAGAACACAAAATAAAAGTTCCTAATAATTGTATTTTTAATAGTCAGTGCATATATTATCTAAAAAACTGCTCTATTTTTTTCCCAAGGGAAAAATCTAGAAATTTCTATTCTAGGGAAAAATGAAAATTTACAGCATAGAGAAATAAGAAAGTAAATTAAGTTGACACTATTACAGAGAATATATCTGGGCACTGTTTGTCCGTTTATAAATTATTTTTGCTTGCATATTCTTTCAAACATTGGGCAATAGCAAATAGTTATAATTCATGACGCACCCTAAGGGGTGAGCTCTTTTTCACTAACTTAACCACAACAAATGTAAACAATGACAGACACTCTTCTCATGGTGATTTAAGTATAGAATTAATATCACTGACACTCAACAAACATGCAAAACAACATGAATAAAAATGAGAATCTTCTATAGAAAATGAGGACATCACAGTCATAGGTACTGACTACACATAATATGTTCTTTCTGGACTACAAGTATTGGTATTATAATTAGAAACAATCACCATTTATATTGTTGAGCTGTGGGTCCAGCAGCTCATTTTATTTTCCTATTTATTTCTTTATGTTTTCTTAGACTGTTCATCATTTTGCATCTTTTGTTATTAACTTTCATAAATATAAATATTAAAACATTCTATTAAAAACATAACATAAACCATCATTTTAAATGAGTGTGTCAAGTACAATATTATCTTGTAACATAATTAAAGCAAAGCTATGATCAAAATAAAGGGGCATGCTAAATGGAAGTGTTTTGAGCACGCATGTTCTCAGGACAGTTCACTGCACACTTCTTAATTTTTAATACTGACTTTTGTGATAGTCTTTCTCTTTGGTTTCTTACAAGATAGGCTATCTATTCCTTATGACAGTACATGAGAGACTGAATTTTTGAAAATTTTTTAAGTCCCAAATATATATGGTGACCAGAAACTGTTTATATATTCAGCAGCACAATATACCTGAACATTTATGGATCAATTTCCTCTTTCCCCCAGTGCCTTAGCATATCATTGTGATATGAAAACAATATTTTTTCATCTCTAAAAAGGAAGATCCATTTCAATTCATGAGGATGATGAATTAGTCATTATTTAAGGAAAATAAAGTTACTTTTCTTTTAATAGCATGTTTAATAACATTTTTCTTTTTATAAATTAAGCGCTAACCAAGTAAGGCCTGTCAGAGATCATGTTGGGCATACCTTGATGAAAATTAAGATTACTTTTAATTAATATATTATTGTAATAGGCACATTAGGGAACACACCAGCATTTCAAATATGTTCTGTTTTGTGCTTAGATATATGCTTTTTCTTTCTAGGATTAGATAAATATGCTTTATCTTGGCCTTAATAAAATACACACCTCTTCCTAGTAACCATGGTTCCAATTAATAACAATTTAGTGATTGTATACAGTACATAATCACAAGGGAAAAAATAAGCAATAGAAATCTATCAAACTAAAAATTAACTTTTTATTGTTTTAGTAAATTTGTCTAACTTGTAGGAATTATCTCAAATTTTGACGAAATCATCCCAAAATAGTAAAATCTCATTAACTCTTTCAGATGCCAGAAAACTCAAATAAATTGTAACTATGTGATTCCTTTCTTAAAAGGAATCATGTAAAATATATTTTACAGCATTCTATTTTCTCAGCCCAGTCCATAATGGCTTACCATATTCTTTCTCAGTTTAAATTGCTGTTACTCCACTAAACAGTTTATATACTGGGTAGGAGGAATGACAATGGTGAGGACAGATCAGTCAAGTCAGAGAAATCAGCATGTGCAAAAATGGGAAAGAAAGATAACCTTAAGCTTTCAGAAACTTTCCAGTTGTTTGAACCAGCTGAAGGGGAGAACACAATGATGGTGCCCTTAAAAAAAAATCATCTCCAATCAAGTAAAGTAATATATGCCAAAGAATGGGGACTTTATCACTAGGCTGTGAGGAGAAGTAAAGGAAGTTTAGCAGAGAAATAACAGACTCTCACTTGCATTTTAGAAACATTCACTACAGAGACCTTGATAAGAAAGGATTTGGATAGGAATTAGCAGTGGGGAAAATGTGGCTTGTGATTTTGGTGAGGGCAAGCCACTTTCTCTTCAATTAGTTTCCTTTCATGAAGGAAATTGAATTTGGAGTAACATGCTCAACTGCTTATCCCTATATGTCAAGTTGCCTTGGATTGATTATCCATTTGGAAGTCTACACTCTATCTCCAGAAGTCTGAAAAAAAGATGTAATAATATAATTTTGACCCAGGGTCATCCTACTGTTTGATATATATATCCCAGAGCTATTAGAGTGAGTAGGACTCTACTGTTCTCTATTACCCAAATAATGTAGCTATCATTACCAATATATTAAATTTCTAGATGTGCTCAGTATGAGTTCACAGTAACAGCAGACAAAGTGCAATTGAAGAGATCCACAAATTCTACTCATCCAGACTTTGGGTTAGGGATGCCAGCAGACCCCTCTTGATCCTTTTTTCCTAGGGTTTACAGTTTTCCACAGTGGATGCTAAGAAAAATAATATTAAATATTTGACATCCTCGCATACCAAAACATGTGCACAAATATTTATAGAGAATAGCATTTAGATTCTAACTTAGAGGATAGGAAGAAAAATTGTCCATAAATTTAGGGTTAGGAAATTTAATATTTACTCCAGAAAGTCATAATAGTCTCATCCTGAAAAAAGAACAGCAAAATCAAAGAAGAAAGACATACTCTGAGAGGCAAGGTATATATATATATATATATGTGCTTTTGTTTCTTATATTATGTCCTTCACTTTTTTTATTTCCTCAATGTCTCTCTCTTTTCTTAATCTTTTATTATTCAATAATTTTGATTAAAGAGAAAATATGCACATGACAAGCAGATATCATGCTGGTGTCAGTTCTTGCAGATGTCCACCTGACAAATGCATGAAAGCTTTTGTTGTAAAGACAAAAGAATTAAATTCTAATTCTGTAAGAAAGGCACAAACCACTTACTGATCCCTGCATAAAAGATAGTGAAATATCAAGAGGCCAGGTTGTTAATGCTTCTCTTTCCCCCTCAGGGAGTTGTGTTGTGACAATGGCATGTCACATACAGCAGTTCAGTAGTGGATAGGATCAGGAATACGGAAGCTTGCATGCACCATAACAGAAGCAGCAGCAGAAAATCATTAGTTGAATACTGTATAAGTTAAATATTAATTATCCTGTCCATTATCACTCTGTTTTAAACATTTTCTCTTTTCTGTCATCATGCAGGAGGCTGGAGGCTACCAGCCTGGGTTCATAGGACTTCCCATGTCTACATCTAATATAGGCCTAGAGTACCTTGTTCCTTTTGTTTCACAAGCATACAATACCTCTTGACCTTCGAGAGATTAAATAAATTAATATTTACTACCTGGATTTAATATTTATAAACTGTATAATCGAAGAAATACACTTAACGTATCTTTGTTTCTGAATTTCCTCATCTGTAAAATAGGGCTAAACATAGTACTTAAATTATAGAATTATAGGGTTATTTTGAGGATTAAATTAGTTATTATTTGCAAAGTGCCTCAAAAAGAGTTTGGTAAACAGTGAATATATAAAGTTTTTGTTAACTCAATCAATCAAACACAAATTAATAGGAAAAGTAAGAGTTAACATCTACCAATGTAATGAGCTATTCAAGACAGTCCAAATTTTTCTGTATTCCTTTATTCAGTCACAAATTTCAAATCAAATACATCTGAGCCTTTGAAAGTACACTCTGATTTAATGGAACCATACACATGTGTGTGTTTCTTTACATGCTTTTTTTTTTTAAAATAAGGCAACTTCCTCTTTCATACTATAATGATATTGATCTACTCATGCTACAGGATAATTTTTGTCAAATGAGAAAAGAAATCTAAAATATTCTAAATATTGAATCCTTATATAAAATGAACCAAAACATCTAGATGTCCTAACTGGTTAAGAGCGGGCCTAATACTTTGGTTCCAAACCTAGATAGTCACAATACCTGAGGTGAGTTTAAAATAGAGGTTTTCAGAACCTGACATTTATATACTGATCAGGAATCTCTGATGTTTATGGGTGGGATGCCAGGATCCCTCCTCATAAATACATAAAACAAACACAAAATAAACAGAAAAAGAAAATCCTCTTCAGATGTTGTAGTTATGAACATACCTGGGAATCTTCGGCTAACAGGTTTCAAATGCTTCATTCAAAGGTTCTACTCCTGCTTGTGTGTGGTGGAGTGTGAATTTGTGTCTAAACTAACCACCATGCATCCTTTTAGGGCCTAAACACTTAATTAAATTCTGCTTCCTTAACCTCATCTGCAATACCCATCCCATCCTTAATCATCCAAGACTAACAAGTTCAAATAATTTTATATAGTGGCTGTCAGTCCTCCATGTGCTCAATTTGTATGGTATAAACAATGGACTCAAGAAGATAAAGGGAATAAATTTCCACTGCTGTCACAAGCTAAAAACATGCTACCAAAATAGTATCTTGTTTTTGAAAATCAATATCAACTGATAAGGTAATTTATTACCCAGTAATCTGTTACATTTGAATATAACTAAACTATTGGACTGTCGTCTTGATTCAGAATGGGCCAGCTGACCAAAACTCAAATGTGTTTGGTAGCATGTGGTAAAAAGAGGAAAACAATGTACAATAATTTGGCAAGTTTCGATTTTATACAGTTGTGCTATGTATTTTCTGAATAAAAAGTTGCAATTACATAAACTGTAGAACTATTAAAAGGTGACTTGTCTAATGAATTAGGAACAATAGCTCAGCTAGCAGATCACATAAATCCTTTCACTTATTGCACCAATTTGGTATAAGTCCTGGTTATATCATTTAAGTAAATTATAAGCAGATGGTTTATTGTGAAGAGTTCATTCTGAAGTGTTGACAAGCATTTCAAAAAAGCTGTTAAGGATTCCATTTCTCCCCAGCTATTATTTTCTATCTTCCTTTAACCAGTAACAAAGAAATACATTTTAGTTCATCTAAATGGTGTTAGATTATTATGTTTTTCATCTCTTTGATAAAAGTTCTGAGAGCAGATTGGTCCAAGGGTTGTGAATTATTGTTAAACTGTTCAGCATTGTCTCCTCCACAACTATGCTTGACTAGCTTAAAAAAAAAAAACAAAAAAAAAAGTTCTGAGAGCATGCTGAGAAAGTAACAGATAGTTCTTTCTCTCCTAAAAGTAATTGAACTGCTACTAGTTTCTATGGGAATAACATGTTTTCACTAAAATGAATAAATACACAGAGGGACTTAGAGTCTTAGACATTTTCAACTACCACTCTAAGATATTTTTCAAGCAAAATGAATTGTTCATATTCTCATGATATTTCAGCAGTACTCACTTGTATAACTTGGTATTTTTTCCCAATAAGCTTCACAACATTTTATTTTTCTCCAGTTTTGTGATTTCCTTGGACCCTATCCTTCATTCAACTTTTCTGTGAAAAAAGTATATTTCTCTTTAAGTCAATGTGCTGTTTCCTGTTAACTTGTCTTTTTGAAAAATACATAGTTAATTTAAGAAGAAAATCAAAGGAAGCTATTCAAACTAGCTGTGTCCCGACATATTAAAATAGCAATTTGATTATATCATTAACATTTTATATTGATTATGTATTTGAAATGACAAAGGTAAAATTTAATGAGTGCTTTTAATTTTTAATTTTATCATAGTCAAATTAACTTATTTTGATAGAGGTATATACTTAACGAATGTAAGCTGATGTTCAAATTCACTTTATCTGCAGATTCAGTTTTAAAATGCTATAAGCGTCCTCTTCTCCTAGAGCAGCACGGAAAGCACAATGTTATTTCAGTGTGCAAGCAAGCACCCTGCTGAGCTTATTCAACCATACTTGAGCTAAATAATAGCTTGGTTGTTTCAACGGGGCACGTGGGGATTTGGTATCAATAAGCTCTCAAAATCACTGCCTTTGAATCTTATTTTTATTTATAAACATAATTGATTTTCTAAAGGCCTAAATAATAAAATGTTAGACAACAATTAAAAGCCACTTATGATTGCCACATGCTTTTTATAGCAGAACCATGCATCTGTTCCAGGATTGTTGGACATACTTAATCCTATACAAAAATCAAATACCAGTAACAATTTTCTTCATGGACGAGCAAAACTTCTATGCTTCAGTAACTGTCATAATGAGTAAATAAACTACCAGGACAAACCCCAGAGGATGTTCTGCTTGGAAATCTCCCATGATTTGAGAAACGAATAAAAATTCTAATTCATTAAAATTCTAATTATTTTACCCATGGGATTTGGAGAAGACACTTCCCAAAATGTGCGTACCCTGACTTAACTAGTATCTTCAGCAAAGCAAATGATAATACTTTATCCAAGATTTTAATGGCCTTAATAAAAAAAATTATAGTTACATATTTAGGTTGTGATCATGTATTTAAGGTCATCCATAAAGTAGTAATTCTGTTAGTAATCGTGCACTATACTTGTTATTTATTTATTTATGGTGTTTGATAATTTGACAGAAATGGATTAGTGTGTGTGTGTATTAGTGTGCTAAAGCTGCCAGAATGCAATATACCAGAAATGGGATGGCTTTTAAAAGAAAGAATTTATAGGCAGGCCATGGTGGCTCAGCAGGTAGAGTTCTCACCTCTCACTTGCCATGCCAGAAACCTGGGTTCAATTCCCAGTGCATGCCCAGGCCAAAAAAAAAAAAAAAAAAGAATTTATTACATTGCAAGTTTACAGATTTAAGGCCCTGAAAATGTCCAAATTAAGGCACCATTAAGTGGTTATCTTCACTCAATAAAGGCTGATGCCATCTGGAACACCTCTGTCAGTTAGAAAGGCACATACCTGGCATCTGCAGGTCCCTTGTTCCTGGGCTCTGTTGCTTTCAGCTTCTGTTTCTTGTAGGGGTTCCTCAGCTTACTCATCTACTCTGGAACACAACTCTGGGTTTTGGCTGGCTTAGCATCTCATGGAAAGGGGCATGTTGATGTCTGCTGGGCTCTGCCTATGTCTAGGCATCTGCTCTCTCTGTGGGCACTCCAAGTATCTCCAAACACCTGTCAGCTCTGAAGTCACTGTTCTCCAAGCATCTACATCTGTGTCAGCTCTCTGCTGTCTCCAAAATATTTCCTCTTTTAGAGGACTCCAGCAAAATTAATTAGTTTACTAATTAGTGGGTGGAGACACATCTCCATGTAATCAAAAGATCCATAATTTGGCATGTCACATCTCCCTGGAGATAATCTAATCAAAAGTTTCTACCCTTTGAGATTGAATCAGGATTAAAAGAAACGGCCACTCCCACAAGATTGGATAATTAAAACATGGCTTTTCTGGGGCCCATAATAGTTTCAAACTGGCACAGTTTAATTGTATAATTTGTAATACCATTACTAGATGCTCATGCTTTTAAAAATCATGTGATTATTAAGTTTGTCTGGTAACTATCTTCTATGCTATACATAAAGAGAGAAGCTACAAGGTAGAGCACTATCAACTATACAAACTGAGCTTTAAATGCTTTACAAATACAATCTGTGAGTTGGTTGAACTTCCACCTGCTGTGGGAACACAATACTAGATATGAAAGCTGTTCTGGAATTCTAAAGATGAACAAGCACGGAAAGAATAGAGAGAAACAACTAAAAAATAACTAAATGTGGTACATTCTCTGTCTTTCCAAAACAGTTTAAATGCATTTATTTTAGTGGCATTTGTGGCTGTTAATACACAGATAATTTAAGTAATAATTAATCTGAAACAGTAAGGAATTCAATTAATTATATTTACTTAACTAAATGCATTTCTTTATTATAAAAATGACTACCTCCTTAAACACTCAGAAGCATATCAATTTAATTCAAATAATAATATTAATCTTTACTATAATTTTAAATGTCATCTAGAAATGACTTTATCCTACCATATTACTAAAAGCCCTATTTCAAAATAAAGCAAACCTATCTAAAAGAGTAAATGTGCTAAGAGTGACAATATGTTGAATGCTATCATGAAAAAAATAATGTTTTACAATGAGTAACTAGGTACCTACCATCAAGTGTTGGAAAAGAGAAGCCTCATCTCTGAAAGGAAAACCACAGTTTTTATTTTGTTTTGTTTTCAGAGAAGAATAAGATAGCTGGGATATTGAAGGAGTGGGTTGTGTATTAGTCAGTGTTCTCTAGAGAACTAGAAACAACAGGAGAGATCTGTAAATATGAGATTTATAAAGGTGTCTCACGCAACTGTGGGAATGCAAGAGCCCAAAATCCACAAAGCAGGCTGTAAAGCTGGCGGCAATGATGAAGGGTCTGGATAAACTCCACAGGAGGTTTGCTGGCTGAAGAAGCAGTGAAAAATTCTTTTCTCCCTTAAAAGTCATCAACTGACCAGATCAAATCAACTGATTGGATTATCTCGTATGCGGAAGAAACTCCCTTATTTGATTATAGATGCAATCAGCCACAGCTGCAATTAAGTGACTGATGATTTAATAAACCAGTCTTCTGATTCATTAACCAGCCATGAAATATTCTTGAGCAAGAGTTAGGGGAGTGTTAGCCTAATCAGACAACTGGGCATCATCACCTGGCCAAGTTGACATCAGAACCTAACCATAACAGGTAGTAATGAAGTATGGGGTATGCTGTACTTCTACAGATAGAAACAAAATGTGAAGATTGAATCAGTGTAACAGATATAGCTATAGCCTCTTCCTCTTGCCCCAAATCCCTACAAATAACTGAAAGATATAAAAAAATAAGATATGAGTATAAGACAACACACACAGATTTGAATGATGGTGGAAACTTTAAATCCAAATGAGCAGAAATAGAATAATATGAAGGTAATGAGGGCAGGAATAGAATAATATGAAGGTAATGAATATAGAATAATATGAAGATAATGGATAATTGTTGCTAGAGATAACCCTGAGTCTACATTTTGTTGAATGTTTGGATTGTTGCTGTAGAACCCACCAAGCAAATTAACGTATGTTACTAATTTTGTAGTGGTGGGCATCAGAGATATCTACCTGCATGTTGGAATCATGAGTATGAGACTTAGGGTAAGAGACACAGAGCTGGCTGTATGGCTAACACGAATCTAGAATTGTG
The DNA here is from genome assembly GCA_004026745.1 of Myrmecophaga tridactyla. Classification (NCBI taxonomy): domain Eukaryota; kingdom Metazoa; phylum Chordata; class Mammalia; order Pilosa; family Myrmecophagidae; genus Myrmecophaga; species Myrmecophaga tridactyla. The sequence continues at coordinate 92,579 of PVIY010004532.1, forward strand.
GGAAACCTCTAAGGCAGCAGTTAGCTGCTGGCACACCAGACCCAACAATGCATATTTCTATTTGACATTTTATTTCTACCTGAAGAACTTCCATTAACATTTATTATAGTATAATTCAGATGGTGATTAATTATTTCAACTTTTCTATGTCTGAAAAAGTAATTTATATTTTTTGTTTTGCTTTCTGACAAGTATTTCTGCTGAGACTAGGCTTCTTAATTGGTAGTGTTTTTTTTTTCCTTAAAATGATTTATATAATCAGACCTATTGTTTTTGCTCTTACATTGTTTCCTGCAAGAATTCTGTTTTTATATATATCTTTGCTATTCTCTGTAAAATGGATATTTTCTTTCTGACTTGGGTGTTTTCTGTGCTTGGGATTCATTAGGATTCCTGGATCTGTGAGTTAATAATTTTCTTCAGTTTTGAAAAATACTTAGTTAGGTATTATCTCTATTCAATATAGTTTTTGTAACTGCCTCCTTTCTCTAATACATGAATATGAACCTGCTTCAAATATTTCACAACTCAGCAATGCCTTGTTCTCCACTCACCTCTCTTTTCTCTCTGTGTTTTTTTAGATAGTTTCTATGCTACGTAGTAAAGTTCACTAATCTTTCCTTTCAAAATATCTGATCCCATCCATTTCACTTTCCATCGCACACATTAGTCTTCATTTCTAGAATTTTTTTTATATCTTCTTTGCCAATCTCTAACTTTTGAACATGTGGAAGACATATAAATAACCTTTTCAATGTGCTTGTCTGCTAAAAACATCTAAGTCAGTCCTGGTTCTGTTTCAATTGATTGATTCATTTCACTATAGATTGTATTTTACTGCTTTTTCCATATTTTTAATTACAGTATTTTTATTACAGCAAATTTCATAGTGTAACATGCTGGACATTTTATATTCCTAAAAATATTCTTGAGCTTAGTTCTAGGATGCAGTTAAGTTACTTGGAAAAAACTTAATCCTCCTTGTTTTGGTTTGCTAAAGCTGCTAGAATGCAATATACTAGAAATGGATTGGCTTTTACAAAGGGGAGTTATTAGGTTACAAATTTACAGTTCTAAGGCCATGAAAATGTGTGAATTAAGGCTTCAAGAGGGAGATAACTTCTCTGAGGAAAGGCTGCTGGAATTTGGGGTTCCTTTACCACATGGGAAGGTACTTGGTGATGTTTGCTTTTCTTTCTTGGATTCTGATTTCAAAATGGCTCTCTCAGCTCCTGTGGGTCCTTCCTGCTTCTCCTGGGGCATTCTCTTTCTCTCTTCTCTCCCCAAAATGTCTCTCTCATAAAATACTTCAGCAAGGGGATTAAGATTCACCTTGAATGTGTTGGGTCCCATCTCCATGGAAACAACCTAAGCAAAAGGTCTCACCCATAACAGGTCTGCACCCACAAAAATGGATTAAAAGAACAGAGACTTTCCTGGGCACATAACAGATTCAAACCAGCACACTCCTGGTTATTGCTTTTAAGATTTTGGAGCAGGGTTGTAGCAGTGCTCAATCCAACTTAATTATTCCCCACTACTGAGTCAACAAAATTATCTTAAATGTTTCAATTGTGAAACTAGCTCATAACTTGTTCCTAAGTGGCCAAGAATAAGGGGACAAACATTTATTGTTAAGAATCCCCTTTTTGCAGTACTTCTCTTCATGTTCAGCTATATTTCTTAAGGTTTATAGTTTTCAATTATATTTATTTTATTTTTAAGGGAAAAAGTTAGCAGAATTAATTTAAAAACACAAAAATCTAGTTTCTTTTAATAGCCAGTTTTAAATAAAAAAACATATATACTTTTATTTCTATACCTCAACCCACAAAATCATCCATTTGTTCTCTTATTTTACATTTATTGGCTAACAACAAAACAAGTGAATACTACTGAAAAAAAAAGTTTCTGCTCTCTAAGAAAGAATTGCTGTGAGAATCTCTTTAATAGTTTGATTTAGTTTATATATGATCTCAAAATTAGTTATTGATTTAATTTGATCTAGTTCCTCCTAACAACACTGTCACTGACTACACTGACTACATTACAATGAAATGGATTAAATTAGTGCTATTATGAAATATTTTGCAATTATATAAAATGTATTTTGAAGACTATTTAATGATATGAGAAAACACTCCTATTTTTTAAAATATTACCTTAAGGCACTGAAACAGGATTTTATATTATAACACACTTTTAGATATACGTAAATCTTATATATCTGTGTTTCACATTTCCACTAGCCCAAATACAAATGTGACATATTTACTGCAGCATTGTGAAGTTCAAATACACTTAATCCCCACTGGCTTGTTTAGCAAGGAGCATATTATTCCAGGTGAACTTTCCCCTATGTATTCTCTCTAGGAGTCCCCAGGACAGAAGCTCCAGGCATAGTTCCGGATACTGTCGCCGCTCTGGAGATTTTCTGCCATGGGATGCCATGCCTCCTTCTTAGCCCTTCTTGCACTCTCTGTTTCCCATCACCTGGTGACCATAGACTGTGCCTGTGGCTCTGCAGCTAAAAAAGTACCAAATAACAGTGCTGGTTCTTTCCCTATCTGGTTCCCCAAAAGCTGATTTTACAACATTTACCAACTCCTGCAAAAGGCCTCACAAAAAAAGAAATCCTACTGACCTCCTAATGATTATTCACTCGTCTTACTTGTACCACCCTTAACTTCCTGGGAACTCAGATTCTTCAGGAAAGAGTATGGAAGCTGGGCTGAGAAAAGATCCAGTCGTTCTCTGTAACAGAATCACTGCTCTTTCTGGCACTCAGGCCCTGCTAATTAGCTGGCTGTAGTCTTCTTGAATTCCTTGTTAAGTTCCCCTTTTCTCTCTCCTTTTGTATAGGGCTTTTGGAGGGAATTCCAGAGCATCAGACAGATTCGGTACATGTGTCAACTCCATTTTTAAGGAAAAGCCACGTGCTCTCAAACATACAACTCATGGATCCTAAGAAAGAGAAACTAGAGTCTGATTCTTCTTCTGTAGTAAAGAAGTCTCTAAATGTTCTGTGGCAGTTAGTAGTTTGGTTTTCCTGACAAACGAATGCATTCTAAAAGGGTTTGTTTTGGTAAACATCACCCATCAGCTTAACAGAGTCCTACCCAATCAAACAACAATGTACTGTCTAAGCTGATGCCAAATCTGGAAGAAAACATACTAAGATATTAACAATGGTGGAATTAAGAGTGATTTTTATTCTCTTCTTTGCAATTTTCTTTATCTTCTAAGTTGTTTCCCAGTAGAATAAAATAAATTCCTTTTCTTTATCCCACATTCATGGTTTAGACTCGTAAAATGGATATCATAGTATGCAAACGTGACCATTTTGAAGTTGCCTGCCTGGCTCTATCATTTAGAATCTGCGATGAGAAAGCTTCTTAATATCTACATATCTCAACTGATCCATCTATAAAAAGGAGATGACTGTTAAAACGTCATACCCCTGTTGCAAGGATTAGATAAAGAGAAAACGTGAGGCACTCAGAGTGACTTGCCTGGCTCAAAGTTAGTTCTGAGCATGAGTTTATTATTATAATTACTAAAATACTTATATAGCAGTTAATATGTATAAGGTCAAGCTCTAAGTGTTTTTTATACATTAATTTGCTTAATCCTTTCCATTTTACATTTGAGCAAACCGAGACACAGAGAGGTTTATTTGTTCAAGATAATACATATAGGGATTATACAGGTAGGCAGTCTGGATCCTGATCACAAGCTCTTATCCACTGCCCTATTACATTTATAAACAAAAAAAAAGTTGTCAAAATCTTTTTTTAATGTGTGGTTGGTAATAGATGTTCAATTCATTTCAAGTCCTCATTTATTGGAAAATGGTGATGTTAAATGTTATGCTATGCCATGATTTCAAAGTGAATAAGGCTTGTTTGTTGCTCTTAAAAAGCATATGACACAAAATGAAATTGAAGAAAGGATTAGTTGGTATTATCACAAAACAACAAAGATAAATGTTTCATTTTCATCTATTGCTTAAAATTAGAATGTTCAGTGAAGGTTTCTACATTTTGTGTTTGTGTTTTCAATTATCGATAGTGATATATATCTTTAGTCCAAGATTTCTTAGTAGAAATCTGTGAAGTTCCCTCACTATCAATAACTCAAAATATTCCTCTTAATATCTTTACGTGGTTCAATTCCACAGCATCTCTTTTTATCTCTTATATAGACTGAACCCATTGTACTGATACAAGTGTTAGGAAAACTTCCTCTTGTTATCGCTTAAATTCATTGTGTCAGAATGTCCTTAACTTAAGGTGCTGTTGATAAATCTTGACAACTTTCAGGTCTGCTTATTTAATTCTGGTATGATTGTGTATAAGTAAATTAGTTGCATTTAAATTCATTATACTATGGGCTCTCTTTGTAGTTCTAAACATTTGTCGCCAACATTTATTTGGATTTATCTTATTGGCTCTCTACTGAGCTATTTAAAAACAGCAAGGTATAAAGTATATGCAAAAAAAAAAAATCCTGGGAATCAAATAAAAACTTCTATGAAATTCGAGTTTGCTTGGGATAAATATTAGTGCAATATAAAATAGCAAGTGAATAAAATTTTATATACTCTCAGTTGTGACATATAATGAAACAGAAAGAAGAATGGGGGTATGTATTTCTGCTTTCAAAATTAATTTTACAGGAAATTAGTACAAAAAGGTTTTATTTATTTCTTTTGTTATTTTCTGCCTTTTAAGGTAAACATATATAAACATGCATATACAATACAACCAGAAATATCTATGCATTTTTCCTATTTGTATTCTTAGAAATTGTTTAGTAAAAAAGACATTGTATAGCATTTAATCCCTATCAGCAACTGTAAACACATTGAATGTCACTTGAAATTAATTTAGTAAAATTAAAAGTACAAAAATAAAATAATGTGTATCCTATGTAAAATATATTCAAAATTATTGAGCTCTAAAGTCTTATATATAAATGTATATATTTTGGAAACTGATAAAAATGTAGTTTTTTCCCCCCAAATACTTCAATAAACATTTTAAACTTATCATATTAAGTTTTTAAAAAAAAATTTAGAAGAAAAATACTAAAAATAGTACAAAAATTTCCATAGGCCCATTATGCAGAGTTTCCAAATGTTAACATTTACCTGTATATCTCGACATATATAGATATTTAGATAATCTGGATATATAGATTTATCTAGTGAATATGATATAGATATCCTTTCAAACTGGCACCTGTGTCCTTTTCAGGTTCACACCATTCATTGGCCATTGCCTTACATTTTACCATAACAAGATGTTCCAGGATTTTCTTCTTTATTCCTTTCCCCAGTCGTGGTATCAGCCATTTGTAGTCTTGGTTCATTTCAGTGGAGAATGATATTAGAAAACAAGCTCTGGCCACCAGTTGTGCTTATTGTTACCAGGGTGCTACTACTCCTTGCCTCTGAATGGACAAAACTAAAAATTTTTCTTTCTGAATGTGCCTACACATTTACATATATGTATATGCATATATTTATATATCTACCAATAAATATGGATATACTTCCAATTGCATATTACAAATCAACCAGGTGCATTCTAGTCTTTCTTTCTTCTGTATGTGTAACTTCCTATTCCAACACTGGGAATATGTCCAATTATCCACAATATATTTATTCAATCAATTATAAAATGCAGAAAAGGTAGTTTCTGTAGTTGCTAAAGCATCAATGTGAAAAGCAAATTATCTAATTATAGCTTGTTTTTGTCCTTGGGGGCAGGGTATATAGTAAAATTACTGTGCTCAAAAGTAATTTGGCTATATACCTATTAGAATGGCTAAAATCCAAAAAGCTGTAATATCAATTACTGGTAAGGATGCAGAGCAACACAAACTCTCATTTATTGCTGATAGGAATGCCAGATATTATAGCCACTTTGGAAGCCAAATTAGCAGATTTTACAAAGCTAAACATTGTCCTATAATATGATCCAGCAATTATATTCCTACTCTTTTGAAAAATTATGGCCACACAAAAACCTGCACACGAATGCTTATACCAGCTTTATTCATAATTACTCAAAACTGAAAGCAATAAAGATATCCTTCAATAAAAAAATGAATTGGAAAAATGCTATTCCTAATTAAAAGAAATGAACTATGAAACCATACAAAAACACGTGTTAACTGAGTGAAAGATCCAGACTGAAAAGTTATATACTGTATTATTCCATTGATATAGCATTCTGGAAAAGGCAAAACTATGGAGATAGAGAGCAGATTTCTTGAAAAATAACCTTGCCTATTAATAGCAGCTCAGCTCCTGCTGAAAACTTCTATCCTACTTATCCTCATGGCTTGCCCTATGGATTGTAGACTTTCTTAGGCAACACCAACAATGGCAAAACTCCATTACTTGAAATGAATCTCTTAGTGTTTATCACTTATTGATTCTGCTTCTTTGGTGGAGCTCTTACTGATACAGATTTTGGTACTGAAATTTGCTTTACAGGAACAGAGTACTAAAGATTTTTCTGAATTGGTTCCATATTTCTGAAATTGGTTCTCTAGCTTGATTGTATTTACAGGCACTATTGACACTATTTCACTATTTCAAATGCTAGTCCTTCACATAATGTGGCAATAAAGGTACACAAAATATAGCCATTGAATTCTCTTATTCAAATACCAAAAAGACGTACCATGTTTTGATGCACTTTGCTTTATTGTGCTTCACAGTTTGATTTTTACAAGTTGAAAGTTTGTGGCAATCCTCATCAAACAAGTCTAACAGCACCATTTTTCCAACAGCATGTTTTCACTTTGTGTCTTTGTGTCACATTTTGATAATTATTGCTATAATTCATAATTTTTCTTTTTTATTATTTTTGTTATGGTGATCAGTGATCTATGATCTTTGAATTACTATTGAAATTCTTCGGAACACCACAAACCACATCTGCATAAGATAAGGAACATAACTGATTAAAGTTGCTGTGTCCCGACTGCTCTCTGACCGGCCATTCCCCTGTCTTTCCCTCTCTCTTTGGGTTTCCCAATTCCCTGATACACAACAATATTTAAATTTGGCCTATTAATAACCCTAACATGGCCTTCAAGTGCTCAAGTAGAAGGAAGTCACACATCTCTCACTTTAAATCAAATGTTAGACATGGTTAAACTTAGTGATGAAGACAGGTTGAAAGCCAAGACAGGCTGAAAGATAGACCGCTTGAGTCAAACAGTTAGCTAAGTTGTGACTGCAAAGTAAAAGTTATTAAAAGAAATTAAGAGTGCTATTTCAGTGAACATAAGGTTGATGAGAAAGCTAAAAGACTTATTGTTGATATAGAGAAAGTTTTAATGATTTAGATAGAACATCAAACAAGCCACAGCCTTCCCTTAAACGAAAACCTAATCTGGAGCAAGGCTTAACTCTCTTCAATTCTATGAAGGCTGAAAGAGGTGAAGAAGAAAAGTTTGAAGCTAGCGGAGATTGGTACTTGAGGTTTAAGGAAAGAAGCCATCTCCGGAAATAAAAGTGCAAGGTGGAAAAGCAAGTGCTGCTGTAGAAGATGCAGAAGATGCTGTTGTAGAAGTTATCCAGAAGATCTAGCTGACATTATTGAAGAAACTAGTTATGCTAAACAACAGATTTTCAGCATAGACAAAATATATTTCTATCAGAAGAAGATGTCATCTCAGAGAGAAGAAGTCAATGCTTGGTTTCAAAGCTTCAAAGCACAGGCTGACTCTTTTGTTAGGGGCTAATGAGGCTGGTGGCTAAGTTGAAGCCAATGCTCATTAATCATTTTGAAATTCCTAAGGTCCTCAAGAATTATGCTAGATCTACTTTGCCTGGGTTCTACAAATGGAATAAAAAAGCTTCAGTGATAGCACATCTGTTTGCAACATGGCTTACTGAGTATTTTAACCCTATAGTTGAGGCTAACTGCTCAGAAAAATAAATGATTCCTTTCAAAATATTAATGCTCACTGAAAACGTACCTGATCACCACAAAGCACAGATGGAAATGTGTGAGATTAACATTGTGTTCATGGAAATGTATGAGATTAACATTGTGTTCATGCCTGCTAATATAACATCTTTTCAGCAGCCCATGGATCATGGAGTAATTTCCACTTTCAAGACTTATTTGAGAAATACATTTAGTAAGACTGTAGCCCACCATGGATTCCTCTAATGGATTTGGGTAAAGTAAATTGAAAACATTCTAGAAAGGACAAAACATTCTAAATGCCATTAAGAACATTGTGATTCATGGAAGGAGGTCAAAATATCTACATTAACAGGGGTTTGCAAGATGCTGATTCCAATCCTCATGAATGACATTGAGGGTTCAAAACTTTAGTGGATGCAGATGTAGAAATGGCAAGAGAACTAAAATTAGAAGTGGAGCCTGAAAATGTGACTGAATTGCTGTAATCCCATGATCAAACTTGAACAGCTGAGGAGTTTCTTCTCATAAATGAGCTAAGAAAGTGGTTTCTTGAAAAACTGATGGTACTTGTGATAGCAATCTAACAAAACTAAGGCACCCAGAAAAAAATGCCTTTTTAAAATGGAGTAAAGTTACATATTTTTCCAGATATATAAAAGCTGCAACTGACTCTTCACCAGCAAACTGACTCATGCTACAAAAATTGTTACAGATGTCCTTATAGATATAGACACACACACACAGTCACTTAAGGATTTTTTTTTTACTTTTTGATCATTTATTTAAAGATGTGTGAAATTCTCCCATCATGATTGGATAATTTTATATCCCTTTTAGTTCTCCTGATTTTACTATAGTATCTTTTGGAGCTATGCTCAGTATATACAGATATAATGTTTTTATATATTTTGATTCATTAAACTATTCCAAATTAAGGAGTGTCCACCATGGCCTGAGGCAGGGTATCTATGTAAGGAAATTGCCTAGGATGGTGTGTTTGAGTCTTAGCAGGGTGAAGAGGTAATCTAAGTGTGTACAGTAGTCTAAGGTTTGTACAGCAGAGTGTACAAACCTCTATGGGGTTTTATGTTAGAGGAGGTGGTCATAGGGTAGGACAGTGTGGCCGCAGTACAGAATAGCAATGTATGGTGTTGTGAACGGATAGCTACACAGGAATTGAAGAGATATCATTGATGGTAAGGCAGGCTCGAGCAGCTCAGTCCAGGCCAAAGGTGTCTGTTGACCCTGAAAGGGAGCACAGCATTAAGTCAAATTCTGAACTGCAGACTGCAAGTAAAACAAGTTCTGTAGGAAACTACTTAACTGCAAGGCCAGCGCACAAGGTGTGCAAATATTTTTCTGCCCCAGTTCTCAGAAACAGTGAAGAAAACAAAGACAGGAGGGGTCTTACCCAAGAGGGGGAATTGGAAATTTCCACTGCTATCATGGGAATTTCTACACATAGCATTAAGCCTACCAGGATGGTAGCAATTCATATATATAAACCCAGCCCTAAATTTGTGAGGCACTCCTCCAAATTTCAGAGGATGCCAGCAGTGTGCCCTTTCACTGTGTCCTTTGTTTT
>PVIY010004533.1:0-102071 GCA_004026745.1 Myrmecophaga tridactyla
TCAAGCAGCTACACTGGAGTCAAGAGAGCAGGGGAGATGCTGTCTCATGTCCAAGGGGCTAGAGTCTCTAGCTGAAGTTGTGAATCACTGAGGTAGCTTCCCAAGCACATCATTCTCTTGGTTCCTTTTTGAACCTTCCTGTACAATTGGAGATCTACTCTAAACCTTTCCAATCAGCTAAATTTATGCTTAGTACAATCTAATGCTGGATTAGATGCCATTGGGGTGAGAGATTGAGAATTCCAGAATGATTCTTCACGTTCTGGCCTGGATAACACAGTAGAGGAGAAAGTTTGCATAGGGGGTGGGGAGAGGAGAGGATTTCTGTTTGAAACATGTGGAAGTTGGGATGCCTTTGGACAATCAACTTGCAACTGTCCAATGGACAAATGGATAGTTCTGTCCAGAGCTCAAAAGACTAGAGATCGGTTCGGGGAGTCATCATCTTCTGTAGGAGCAAGGGTTAAAACAAGACTTGCGGAATTTGTTGGGAACAGCTGGTCAGGGTGGTGGCTGCAGGCAGTAAACTGTGGAGATTGTTATCTGCTTTTTGTAGAACAGTCTGGGAGGAAGAGAATGTTTGTTTACCCCAAATGGTTATCTTAAGTATGAAGGAAGAGAGCACTGAAAGATAAGCACTCTGTTCCCTCAGCAAATGCATGCATGCCTTTTGTCACCCTGCAGTACATAAGTAGGATCTGGTTAAGAATAAAGTTGTCTGTTGTCTTTTATGGCTGATCTTCAGACCCCCTGATCCCATCTGTCTCTCTTGTCATTCCTTAATATCCTTCGAGCTCCGGTCTGTGGGAAGCAACAACCTTTTGTGCTATAATCAGTCACCCTGGAGCTAACAGTGTTGAGAGAAAGAGCACATATTGTGAATCTCCTCTCTGTCAGGCTTCCACAGAGTGTCACTATAAAATAATGAAACTGCTATTCTCCATACGTGAAAGTCAGTTAATGACTTTACTATCCCCGACTAGGGTTAGAATAAAATTGTCCAAGATGCTGGATTTATTTTATGAAGCATGGAACAAGTGAGGTATAATCAGTTTCTGAAATTGCTATTATTAGATTCTTTCATTGACAATTTTGTCTATCACCTAGTTCAGATGACATAACTTCTTTTCCTCCACACTTTAAAAAAATGTTTACTTCTTGGTTTATTAATGTTAGGAGTCATGTGATAGCCTTAAAAATAGATTTTAATTGGGATCATTTCCTTGATTTTTAAAAAATGTGTTTTTAAACACTATTTTCTTGGTTTTGAAGGAATTTCATTCTTAATGCTAAAAAATAATTTGCTTCACAATGATATAAATTATGATGCTTGAAAACAAGATACCTAAAGCAGTGGATGAACGAGTGAAGGGATTGGGGTAATGTTTCTCATAATTTTGGGGACATTTCTTCCTTACTTATTTCAAAGGTAATCTCTCCATTCTCTTTCATGGCCCTTTTATTTCCATGAGCTCTGCTGCCCCCTGGCGTTCACCGTCTGACCAAACAGCGGGACCTCAAAGCTAAAAACAGCTGGAGACCGCGAAGGGCAGTGTCGGTCTAAAAGTGAACCCCACCCCGGACACTTTGAAAGCACGCCAGTTAGGTGGCTATACACGCTCTACTCTCTCCTCTCCCAGCCATCCCTCCACGAAAATAAAGCAAAGAATTCCTAAGCTCTGGGCTTGAAGGGAAACCAGAAAGACGCCTTTTCGATCAATCACGGCAAAAGAGTCCAGCGCTTGGCCCGCAGACCACGTTCTTGACAAACAGGCTGCAGTACCAAAGCTCTGTTAGAAAGCGAACGGCTCTAAATGCGCAGTCACAAAAACTGGGTCCCTTCCTCCCGCTCAGCACCCTCTAGTGCCAGACAGTGGCGCTGGGTGCTGGGAATGCAGGTGAAAGTGCCGTCCGGGGCCTGAAGGAGCTCCTGGAATAATCCGGGAAAAGGCCAAGTGAGAGCACCGGTGCAGCACAGAGCTGAGCGCGGGGGGGTAGCCTGCAGGGGGAGGGAGGGAGGGGAGGGAGCCTCCGGAGTGGGTAGCGGAGGCCTTCGAGCAGTTGGCTTGAGCAGAGTTGCTGTAGGAAGTTCTGCAGTGAAGGGGGACGCTGAACTGACCGATTACAGGCAAGTGGCATCGATTTGTGTGACCCTGCACACCTCCCCCAAATTCTCGGTGCGTCCGTCTGTCATTTGTATGAGGGAAAACTAGGTTCTGTCCATGCGGATTTGCAATCGTTTGGCCGTTTCTGATGCCTTCACTTGGCGATGAGCGCTCCCCTCTCCTTTCCTGCCTCACACGGGGCTGACCCAAAGATGCCAAGCTCTGCTTCCAGATAGTGCCCGCTGTTGGGGAAAGATAACTAAAAACAAACTCTGCTCCAAACCCTGCCTCTAGCCAAAGGAATAATAAGACAGCTCATATCTGTGGAACGAGGTAGCTACAAGTTGGAGCCACACGTCTCAGCTAAACTCGCATGGAAGTGGGGAGATGGGGTAACTTCCTTGATGTATTTCAGAGAGATCTCTCAGGCCCTTGGGTATAGAGTTGGCAAAGGCTTGTTTAGCTTTTAAAAAGACTTAAGGATATTTCAAAGGGACAGAGAAAGGAGTCATGACTACAAGTTTTCTAAAGAATGCCCCTAAGAAAAAAGGCAGAGGGCAGGGGAGGGGTGTTTCTCATTCCCATTTTACAGCAGGGAAAGCTAATATATATATGCAGTGTTTCTTTTTATTTTTTGAATTTACCCATACAATACCCAATGTTTCATGGTCCTCCTTATAGATGTGCTCCAGTTGTCTTATTAAGAGCAATTTGCTGTTCTTCCAGTGAAAACAGGCAAGATCCTAACTGCTCATTAAATTTCATTAATAATTTCACAGCCAACTGCCAAACAAAAATCTATAGTGCATTTCTGCTTAGTTGTGCAATGGATCATAGAACTTCAGTTAAACCCGAGTATGGCCCAAATGGAAAAAAAAAGATGGAAATATGATGAGATGAGGGGAGATTGACGCTATGGGTAGAGACAGAGAGAAAGGAAAAGGACACAAAGTAGAAGGGACACATCTGTATTTCAGTAATTATTCCTCCTTTGCAGCCCAGCAACGCAAAAGCTGCCTCATTTCCGGGGTCCTTCCCAAAACAGGGTTACTGCCCCCACATGCCATTCGTGGCCCCCTCTGACTCCTAAGAGCTGGCCCTAACTGAACACTGGCCCTGGGCTAAGTGCTCTCTAAATGTTTGCATTATCACCTCATTCAAGCAACACCACCACATGAGACAGCTAATATTATAATCCCCCACTTGTCTTGGAAATGGAGCTACTACATCTGCGTAATTTATCCAAATTCACAGAATAGTTGCTGAACTTGTGTCTTTGTCTTTGACTCTTACTGGAAGCTAGTTGAAGGCAGAAGTTTTTAGTTTTCATTTTTCTGCTTCAATACATTAATTCTAATCCCAGGGCAATGTCTGTTTATGAATTTTCCTTGATATGAGTTTTCAAGTCATTTGTAAACAAAGTTTGCATTAAAAATGCCTTGAAAAGTCTTTAACAGAATGGATTAAGCAATGCTTGCAGGAGGACGGTGACCCGGCCTCTTTACCAGCCACTCCCAATAGCAAGTCTGCAGAGAGCATTTTAAAAAACATCGTCTTGTGATGAGGATACAGAAAGTTCCTCTAACATTACTTCACAAAATTAGCATACACAATGTTCCACCGCTCACAACTTAAAATACATTTCAATTCCAGTTTCAACTAAAAAGAAATTCTTCCTTTAAAAATCCTTTCACACCAGTAGATCAATGTAACAAAATCATTTTCAAGACTATATAGGAGAGGAATCATGTACTCTAAAATTTGTCAACCTTATAGTGTCTACACAAAGTAGGCCAAAAGTCAGTATTAAATAAAAAGGAATTCCTTCCTACTAAAATTTTATAACAGTTTTCCAGGAGAAATGTATTCATAAGACTGTTTGCATTCTATCTCATGGTAATGATAGAAATGAGTCTTCTCATTTATTAAATTTATTTTCAGTCCTAGGATTTATACACTGCTTAGAGAGACTAAAGCACACTGAATTGTCTCTTAAACATGTGAAAAGTGAGAAAGGAAATCATACATCTTCTGTGATGTGTGATTTTCTCACCTGGATCATTTGTTCCATTAGGTTGGGCTTCATTCTTTTATCTTTAAGATGAGAGACAGGGACACATGCCCAGATGCTGAGAGGGGAAGTCACTGAAGCCAGAAGATAGAAGTAATAAAACCCTGGAGAGAAGTACTGGCAAACATTGCCATATGCCTTGCCATGTGACAGAGGAGTCCCAGATGCTGGCAGCCTGTCCTTAGAGTCCAGTTATCTTCCTATTGATGCCTTGAGTTGGACATTTTCATAGCTTAAAACTGTAAATTTTAAGATAGTAAGTTCCCATTGTAAAAGCCAACCCATTTCCTGAATATTGCATTCTTGCAGCTTTAGCAAACTGAAACAAAAGGCAAAAAGAAATATAGCTGGAAATCCCCAAATATCTGGAGACTAAACAACAAACTTCTAAATAGCACATAGGTCAAATAAAAAGTCACAAAATAAATTAACTATTTTGAAATATTTTGAAAATGAATATACAACTCTCATAATCTGTTAGAATCTAAAGTATGTTAGTTTATAAGCTGCCAGCATGTAATATACGAGATTTGAAATGGCTTTTATAAAGGGAATTTAATAAGTTAGAAGTTTACAGTTCTAATCCTATAAAATGTCCAAATTAAGTCATTCAGGGAAAGATACCTTAATTCAAGGACAGGTGATGGGTCTGCAACACCCTCTGTCAGCTGGGAAGTCACATGGCTGGCATTTGCTTGTCACTTGCTTCTGGGCTCTGTTGCTTTCAGCCTCTGTTCCAATGGGGATTCCTCACTTTGTTTCTCTGGGACTGGCTTTCATTTCTTGCCTTCCCTTGGCTTTCTGCAGGTTCTGGCTTGCTTAATCTCATGGTGACATCTGCTGGGCTCCAGACATCTTAAAACATCTGTGTGTCTGTTCTCTGTCTGTGAGCTCTGTTCTGAAGTTTCTATTGGCTCTCCCTTTATTAACTGTGTTGTTTCTGTGGACTCTCAGTTTTGTGGCTTTTTCCAAAATGGTTCCCTCTTAAAGAACTCCAGTAAAACAACCCTGCTTTGATTGTGTAGAAACATATCTCCATTGAAACTAATCAAAAGTTACCAGCCACAATTGGGTGGGTCAAATCTCCATGAAAACAGTCAAAAGGATCCCACTCAGCATTATGAAATGAAGGTTAAAAGACATGGCTTTTCTGGGGGTACATAATAGCTTCAAACTGGCACAGAAAGAAAAGATAAAAAAATCTAGATCCTATCAGATATTGTTTAGATGTGAATTCTACCCAAAATGACTGACAAATTCAATGCAATCCCAATGAAAATTCCAACAGCGTGCTTGCAGAAATAGAAAAGCCAATCATCAAATTTATCTGGGAGGACATGGGGCTCCAAATACCTAGAAAATCTTGGAAAAGAAGAACAAATTTGGAGGACTCAACACTCACTGACTTTAAAATATGTTAAAAGCTACAGTGGTCAAAATAGCAAGGTTCTGGGACAAGGCTAGATATATAAACTAATGGAATTAAATTCTGAGTTCAGAAAGAGACCCTCATATCTATGGTCAATTGATTTTAAACAGGCCGTCAAGTCCGCTCAATCAGGATAGAGTAGTCTTTTCAACAAATGGTGCTGGGAGAACTGGATACCATATCCAAAAGAATGAAGGAGGACCCCTATCTCACACCATATACAACAATTACCTTTAAATGGATCAAAGACCTAAATATAAGAATTATGGCTATAGAACTCTTAGAAGAAAATGTAGAAAAGCATCTGCAGGATCTGTGTTAGGAAATGATTTCTTAGATTTTACACCAAAAGCACAAGCAACAAAAGAAAAAATAGATGAGACTTCATCAAAATTAAATAATCTCTTTTGAGTCTAAGTACTTTATCATAATAGTGGAAAGACAACCTTCTCAAGGGAGAAAATGATGAGGGTCCACACATTTTCATTCAGAAATCTGTCCTGGTTAAACCTTCACCGTCCTGCTTCTGCTGAGATGGATGATTAGGTGCATGAGTCACAGGTATTAGGTTGTCATGCCCTTGACTCTCTTTCTGCAGTTTAGCATATTTTACATCACAATAAACTGAGACCCTTCTAAGTCATTAAGCGCTAGTTGCTTTCATTTTGACATTTCCTTCCTCATTGTGTCTCTCTTTTTTAATATTCACAAACTGTATAATCAGCCAAAGTTTAAAATCAATGGCTCACAGTCTCACTATGTAGTTGTGCATTCATCACAACAATCAATTTCGTTTTATTTATTTATGTATTTTCGCATGAGCAGGCACTGGGAATCGATCCCTGGTCTCCAGCATAGCAGGTGAGAACTCTACCTGCTGACCCACACAAAACATCCAATACCCCTTAACCCCCCCCCATTATTTATTTATTTTTGTCTTTATTTTCATACTCATCTGCCCATACACTGGATAAAGGCAATGTCAGTCACACCAAGGTTTTTACAATGCACAGTATTGTATACTATGGGTGACTTGAATTGTATGAGACTTCTAGCTCAATAAAGCTCTTTTTACAAATAGAAATTTCAAAAAAATAGGAAACTTCTGGGGGATCAGGACATCAAAGCAGTGAAAGTTCACACCCGGCCTGCAGACCTCCCTGTCCCCAGGAGGCTGTTTTTCAGGAGCACGTTCTTGGGGCTCCTATATCTCATGCTTTTCAGGAGCTAGTTCTGACAACACTCACCAGGGGACATGGGCAGATCTTTCCCTTCTTGGAGCTTCAGTTTGACCTCCTCAGCATTGTCCATGTAGACAGTTTTATAGTCCCTATTTAAAGATGAGGACTCTAAAGCCAGGGACTCAGACTGTGCCCAGGTCCCTCAGCCAGTTGATAACAGAGCCAGAGGCAAGCCCAGGCATCTGGCCCTGCAGCTTTGTCACCCCCTTACCTAGGAACCCACTTCCTCTGACTCAGTCTGATCTTGGTGGAGTAAGTGGAGGCTGAACAGGCCATACTGCATGGCAAGTGTGTGTGTGTGTGTGGGGGAGGGGTTCTGGCTTTCCTGAGTTCTGGCACTGGTTCTGACTTGGGCATGGCATGAGAGCGCTGCCATGTGCTGAGACTCTCTGCTGCCAGCCCCTGACCATTTCTTTTTTCTCACCTCTGCAACCAGCAATATGAAGCTGCTGGTTAAGACACAGAATCTGTTTCAGCAGAAACAGAATCTGGTCCAGCAAGGAGTCGGCTATTTTTTCATTTTGGTGCCTGGAGTGGGGGCCACCTCCCCTCATCTCTGGCTATCCTTGGTTTCAAATCATGCACTGTTTGGTGCCAATCCTCTTTGTGTGAGGCTTCCACCTGCACATTCTGCAGCACATGCCTTAGCCACTGATCCTGACTGTGGAACTTTTGGTGTTCCCTGCAGGAAGGTGAACTTGGGACAATTAATGAAGCAGGTGTTTCTTATTGACGCAAAACAGTTTCAAGAAAGAATAAGAGGAAGGACCAAAGCTGGGCACCATGAAGTCTCTAGCCAGATGTTGAGCAGGTGTGACTGTAGTGATTGATGAAGTCTCAAGAGAGATTTACAAATAGTTTGAAATATTTTGAAAATAAATATACACCTCTCATAATTTGTTGGACTCGGGGAAGGGAGTATTAGAACGAAGATTATAGAAGTGGGAGAGGGGGTCTGCCAGCAGAAGGGGATTCACCTGGCCTGAGAAGAGGTGGTTGAAGGCAGGGATGGAAGCTCAGGTGATGGAATAGCAAGAGCTTTGGTAAGGTGGCCTTTGTCCTCTTGCTACTCACTCTAGTTCCCATGCACAGTCCAGGAAAGTTTCAAGGAAACCAAATCCCATAAAAGCTTACCTCAAAGGAGCTTCATGGCAAGGTGACAAGGAGGGGGGAGATAAGACAAGGTGGCTCAGGTTTAAGACCCTCTCCCAGCCCCTCTCATGATTTTGCTCTGTTTGTGAGACTCCCTTCTCCACTCCTGTCTGCCCCCCTGACACCTCATTCATAAGGAACACCAGAGGAACTGCTCCATCTTCTTGAATGTCCCCACAGTCACTCGCAGCTCCTGCTGGGCTCCTCAGCATCATCCCATCCAAGATCACCCTGCTGAGGAGAGCCCCACATGCCTCTTGGAGCTGATCACCATTATATTGCAGAGAGAGTGACCCAGGAGAAGGCCTATCTTCTCTGCCTTGATGTAGACATGGTGTTCTGGAACTCCATGGTACTGGAGACCTTGAAAAACCAGGTGGCAGCCTTTCTCCTGAGCTACTCTGGTGTATCTTGGCAGCAGTTCTCCCATGAACATACGTGTGTTTCCACTGCCTTTGCAGCATTTAGTTGGGGAGACAGAACTTCTATTCTGGTGGGGTGATCTTGATGGCAGGTAAGCAGCATGTGCAAGTTAACCGTATGGCCTCCTGGGCAGAACAAGCCATCAACCGATGTTTCCCTGACAGGAAGAGAACCATGTGAACTTCAACTTATCTCTCACAAGCCTCCAAAGTGCTGTCCCCAAGTACCCCTCAGAGAACCAAGAGCCCCTGCCATATGGCCTGAATCTGATGGGTTTTCACAGTGGTCAAGAACGCCCACTGCCTAAGGAGTTGATGTCTGAGGGGGGCTGCTATGTGCATGGACACAGAGACCTACAGCCAGGATGTCCCCATGGGCCAAACTTTTCCAGGGATTCAATTATTTGAGCCTGAGGTGGAGCCCAGTGGCCTGATAACCATTCATTGTGTCAGGAGAGTCCAACCAGACCTGGGATAATCAAGAACTTTGTAAGCTGTAAAAGGCTGTGCACACAGGAGAACACAAGGATCCCATAGTGATGATGCCCAATATGTTCGGGAAGGAGGAGGGGATGAAAGCTATTAGGTCCTGAGCAGGCTTCCCAAGGCAGAGGGCCTTCAGTTTAAACTAGGAGCTTTGGGGCAGTTTCCACCAGTCCTCAAAGTGCTTGAAATTCAACTTCAGTTCCGACTTTTTTGCATGTGGCCCTCACAGTGGAACCCTAATGTGCATATACAAAAGGCATCCAGATCCATTCCTATGACTGAAGGGCTCCAGAGAACTGTGAGGTCCCAGGCCATAAGTGGCCAAGTCTTTTCCCAGGGCCCAAGAATTCCTCTTGAAAGGGGCAAGGTCTGGACTTTCCATAGGTTCAAGCACCACCTACTCCCCATGTGGAGCCATAGGCCCTTGAGTCACCCCTTTGGAAGGGCATCTGAAGCAGGTTTCCATAAGGGGTCATGTTTTCAGACCCTAACCTCACATTACAGGGTCTGCTCTGACAGGTGCTGGACAGACAGCCTGGCTTTCAAACAAACTGTAGGTCCATGAATACAATATACCAGAAATACATTGGCTTTTACAATGGGGATTTATTAGTTTACAAATTTATTGTTCAAAGGTCATGAAAATGTCCCATTTATGGCATCAACAGGAAGATACCTTCTCTGAGGAATGAATGCTGGAATCTGAGGTTCTTCTTTCACATGGGAAGGCACGTGGCAAGCATTAGTTAATCCTTTTCTCCCAGGTTCTTTTGCTTTCCGCTTCTTTTCCAGTGGCTTTCTTTTTGAGCATCTGTAGGTTCTCACTTAGCATATCTGGGGCATTTGTACCCAAACTTTCTAAGTTTTTCTGCTTTTATTCTCTCATGAAGGGCTCCAGTCAAGGATTAAGACCCACCCTGAATGGGCTAGGTCATATCCCAAATGAAGCAACCTAATCAAAAGGTCACACCGGAAGTAGGTCTGTACCCACAATAATGGATTAAAAGAACATGACCTTTTCTGGGGTACAAAAGAGCCTCAAACCTGCACACACACACCAACCTACAGGGGGTTGAGGGTACAATTATTCAACAACCCTGAGCTCAACAGCAGCCTGGGGGATTGGCTTCTGTTCCTCCAGAAGTGATATGTGTGATATGGAAATGTCCCAACTAACTATCTTCATTTCGCTTAAGTGAAAGGAAGCAGAACCCAACAACTGATGAGCTCTGTGGACTTTGGACTGTTCCATCTGAGTGTATACTGAATCTTCAGTGGGGGTGGGGTGGGGGGGTGGTTAACCTCAGCCCTGTGAGGCCACCGGCTGGTCAACCCGCCAGGTGGAGGTAAGAGCCAAGGAGAGAGGAGGTAGATTAGAGGAGAAATTTGAAGGCATATTTTCTCAACTGCATTCATTTGAGGAAATCAGCACTTAGTCCTCTTGTCATTCTTCTACCTCTTCCCACCCTAGTCCATAAGTTGTCTGGAGCCACTTGTTCAGGGACCCTTCTGCAGTGAGATGACTCCCCTCTCCTGGACTGATCCATTTGACTGAGACCCCCACCACCACCACCACCAAGCACTGCCCATGAGGCAAAAGGAAACAAGAGTGGAACCAGGGCTTTTTCCATTTAATCTCTGGTTTACAGAACAGGTTTCAAGATTTGATGGTTACTTTCATTTTAAGTTGTTGTCTTTTTTTTTTTAAGAAAACAATACACTTAGAATCAACAAAAAGTGGATACATTAGTTAGCCTAGTCATAGGCATATTTGAATAAAGTATCCATATAATCACTGTAAAGCCTGTGTTCATGCTGTAAGTTTCATAAACCATATTAAAATTAAGGCAACAAGGGAAAAAAATCTACAAATTCAGATAGCAAAATTCTTGAATTCTAAGTATTAAACACTAACTTAGATACCATCTGATCAGCTGTCAAAACTGTGAGTGTTCTCAAAATGTCAAGTAGAAAGTTCTTACAAATATCTGCATTGCTATAGTAATGGCCTATGTTACTAAATATTTTCCTGATTTCAGGAAAATATGAAAATACAAATATTTTTACAATTAACGTATGAAAATCTTAACCACCTAAAATAGATATCTTAGCTTATCTATAGGCATATTTTTAAAATATCTAAGTAATCATCAAAAAGCCTATTTGTACAGTGTGTTTCATAAACCAATTTAAAATTAAAGTAAGGAAGGAAAAAAAATCTACAGATACAGATGTCAGAGTTTCTTGAATTCTAAACATTAAACCCTATCTTACGGGTTCAATTCCCAGTGCCCATCCATGAAAAAAAAAAAAAAAGTTTAAACACTATCTTAAATATCATTTGATTAACTATCAAAACTGTGTGCTTTCTCAAAATATCAAGTAAAAAGTTATTACAATTATCAACTTTGCTATAGTAATGAGCTATGCGACTTCATATTTTCAAATTCTTGATTTCAGGAATTTATTTTATCTAATATTACTATAACCGCCTACAGTTTTTTTCAACCTTTTTTTTGCTGTTGTTGTTGTAAAATATAGCATATATATATACAAAGAAAAGAAAGATTAAGTTGTTGTCTTAAGTATTTTGACAACTTAGTTCAGTTCTCCCCAGTTTAGTTCTTGCTCCTTATCAAGGAGAAGACATTAAGGGCCTTGTCTTGGGTTTATGACCAAGAAAGTAGAGGTAAGCAATGGGTTGGAGTGGATGGGGCAGGATCTAAGCTGGGGACCTCAATCTTGCCTCTCAGAGAATCAGGGCAGAAATTCGTAAAACACAGGTGTTAATCTACCAGGGCAGGTCAATGTTTTGTAGTCTCTGAAGTTTCATCATTTAGGAAGTAACAATTTAATGAATGCAATACAAAATTTCTCCTAAAATCATCCTGCAGTATCCCCTTGCAAAGGGTCCCTGCTTCTTAATCTTCATGTCATTTCTGTTGTTTCAGTCATCCCTCTCCCTCCCTTTGTAGATTATCGTCACACAACCTCTAAGGCCTAATGCAGAATGTGTTTGCTTATCTGACCCACCCATCAGGCATACTATTCCCACCATGTCTGTGACATAACCAGGACGATTCCCAGTGATACTTTTCTAGCATCACCTCCAGGAAGCCTGCTTGGATTTTTTTTCTCATAGCAGCTTTATTTGTAAGGGCAATAACCCAAATGTACTTCGGTAGATGAAACAACACAAATGTCCTTTGGTAGGTGAAGGTTTGAACATAATCTCATATATTGATACAGTGGAATACTATACAGCAATAAAGAGGAAAAGTTGTAATTACACAGAACTACTCAGGTGGACCAGAAGGACAGTGTGGCTAGTGTAAAAAACTTTTCAAGGGTGACTCACTGTATGATTTCATTAATCTAACATTCTGGGAAGGAGACATACTGGAGGTGGAGAATAGATGAGTGGTTGCAAGGGGAAATTGAGAGAGGGTAGGTGGGTGTTACTTTGTGGTGGTGGAATAGCTCTGTATTTTGATTTGAGCATTCTTTTTTTTAAAAGTTTTTTATTGTATAATATAACATATATACAAAGCAAAGAAAGGAAAAAGCAATAGTTTTCAAAGCACTCTTCAACACGTAGTTACAGGACAGATCCAAAAGTTTGTCATGGGCTACTATACCATCATTTCAGACATTTCCTTCCAGCTGCTCCCAGAATATAGGAGGCTAGAAGAAATAAATATTTTTTGTATCATCACAATCGATATTTTTGTGTGTGTGTGAAAAATAACATATATACTGTATTAGTTAGTGTTCTCTAGAGAAACAGAATCAACAGGGAGCACTCACAAATATAAGATTTATGACAGTGTCCCACGTGACCATGGGAATGCAGAGTCCAAAATCCGCAGGGCAGGCTGTGAAGCTGAAGATTCTGATGGAGGCTCTGGATGAACTCCACAGGAGAGGCTTGCCAGCCAAAGCAAGAATAGAGCCTGTCTCTTCTGAATCCTCCTTAAAAGGCTTCCAGTGATTAGATTAAGCATCACGCATTGCAGAAGACATTCCCCTTGGCTGATTACAAATGGAATCAGCTGTGGGTACAGCTGACATGATCATGATTTAATTCTATGAAATGTCCTTACTGGAACAGACAGGCCAGCACTTGCGCAACCAGATAAACAGGTACCCTTACTTGGCCGAGTTGACACATGAACCTGACCATGACATACATCAAAAAGCAATAAATTTCAAAGCACAGCACAACAATTAGTTGTAGAAGAGATTTCAGAGTTTGGTATGGGTTAAAATTCCACAACTTTAGGTTTTTATTTCTAGCTGCTTTAAGATACTGGAGACTAAAAGAAATATCAATGATTCAGCCATCCAGCTAGCATTCTTAAACAGAGAGAAGGCAGATGGCTGTCATAGCACCCACAGGATGCAAAGGAAGACATTGATGCAGGCCTCTTCACCCATGGGTGAAGTTCACAGATGTGGGCTTGGGTGGGGGTGACCAGGTGCACTCTAGGCTTCCTCCAGCTCTGGGTTGCTGAGGCTATAATGGGCAGCCTGGACCGTGTCCCTTTGACCACCCTCTAAACTCCCACCTGCCATGTTCTGACCCCTCCACATGACATTGTGCTTTCACTTAACACACTCTCCAGTATGTTCCCTCCACCCTATGTCCCAGGTTCACTGGAATCTTCTTCACTCTGAGAACCAAGCCTTTAACCACCTCAAGGCACCCCTTCCCAGCTGGCGTCTCTCTTCCCCTAACCCACCCATCCACGTTGCATTTGTCCTTGAAGCTGGGCCCATATAATACGTCCTCAGAGTCTTCTACAAAGTTCATAATTTGAGGTTAGCTTGACTTAGGCTGTCCATAGCATCTGCCCATTTGAGCCACTTGAGTCTGATTCTAATTATAGTGGGAAGCTCTTGGAAGGTTTCATGCCAGAGAGTGATCATATCTGAATTGCATTTAATTTAAACTTTTTCATGGGGCCAACCAAGTAATGAGACCAAGGAGAAATCTGATTTCCCAGGCTCTTGCAGCCAGCACCCAGTCCTGTTTTGTGCAGTTCTCCATGTTATGGAACACTCCAGACTTTCACTTCTGTTTTTGTGTTAGCATTCTGACACCAGAAGCTATTGATGATGCATTATAGAAACTGGGTCCAGTTAACAGGATGACATGGGAGGAGGATGAGACATCATGAGTCCTGAGTGGACTTATTCAGGTCCTGTTGAGAAGTTTCAGCTAAGGGGACCCAAGAAGGTGACCTCACTTCCTTGGAGATAGAGCCCACCAGAACTTGGACCCCTGCTAACCAGGCACTCAGATTCTACAGACAGCACCCTACACAGCTCACTTAGCCAAAGACACCCGAAAGAGCAACATGTTTTCCTGCTGTATTCATTGATCACAAAGATCTGGACTCAGGAAACCTGGGAATGAAATGTTCTTCTATAGATAGAGATATTGGCTCAACCCTCCACCACAATGCTGCTGTCCATTGGCCAGGAGGGTTCCAAAGGTAAGTAAAGATGGCCCAACGTTAGACAGTTGAAAAAATGTTAGCATTGTCTTTCTGCCTGGGCAGCCCCATGTCCCTCCTCTTTTCACTGTGCAGGAGGCATGAGGATCAGGACCATCCAGGGCAGTGCTGGGAAATTTGGTGGACTGTCCATGTTCATACCTCAAGTCAGAGTTGCTGGCAGGGAGGCAGGAGGTTATGGTGAGGCAACCATCATTTAACATGTTAAACCTGGGCCCAAAAGTTTACTTTCTAAGAGGGGATAGAGTTTCATGCAGACGCCCGTCTGTGCCTGATTTGGGTTGCAGAGGTAGCATAGAGTGCTCCCACTTCGGAATGGCCAGGAAGTTCCTGACATCTCCTGTGTGGCTGCTGAGCACTTTGTTTGCAGAGCTCCATGCAGAAGATCAGTGAGGAACTGCTCAAGGGAGTCATCTGCATCATATCTGTGTGCAAGGTGCAGGGGCCCCCTCGCCCTGCCCTGGGCCAGAACTGTGTGCAGGTAAGAGCAGATAGAGCAGGTTCTCCGCCCCAGGGTCCTGAAGTGGCTGGAGCAGGCTGGAAGGTGCAGATCCCCAGGTACCCTCCCACATCTTTGCCATCTGATTTGCCCAAAGTCTCAGTTCCAAAGGCATCTGGGTCTCCACCCCTCATCTACCCCACCAATACATGCAGTCTATTCTTGGCCAGGTTGGAACGTCATTTTTCACTGATTTTTAGTTGCATCTGGGAAGGGATGACAATGTTTTCACTTCAGGTTAAGCCATGAGCTCCTTTGTGTTTTGTTGCTTTTTTAATACTCCCAGTAACTACCTGTCCCTTTGAAGCAGTTGCCTGGATGGTCCTTCCACACCTTCTCCAAGACATACAGCTCTTCATGCTCTCGAGGGTGATTTGGACTTAAAAGGGACTCACTCTACGACATCAGTTCTGGTGCAGATTGCACATTCACATAACACAACCCCTTGACCTTCCAGGTGAGGAACTGAGGAACTGTGGCCTGAGTGATCTGCATCATACTCCAGAAGGACAGCTGCACAGAGCAGTAGGTCAGCCTCTCTTGGCAATCAGGTCCTACAGGGATTCCCTTCTGGAGCTGTTTTAGCAGTGCTGTGTGGAATCTTCTCTGTGTCCTATTGGACTGCTCTCCTTTCCACCTCTCAGGATAAAATCCCAGATTGGGATGTCTGGGTCACACACATGCAGAAGAAATTGAAGAGCTTGAGCCATCAAACCACCAAAAGGCAGCAGCAGTTAAGCGACCACCAAAAGTCCCCGACCGTGGCTGCTTCCCTGTGTTCGCCTGGCCCAACTGTGAACATTCTCTTGCATTTTGACCATTCTAGTGTTAGCAGAAAAAAATGGAATCAGATTGGTGGTTTGATTTGTTTCTACCCATGAAAGCTGGAGTTCTATCAAGTCCCCAACTGGGCATTTGCATTTACTCCTCTTTGAGGCTTCTGTTCAGGTCCTTAGGTTGCAGGGGTCTTTCTCTTACCTGGATACTCCCTGCATTTGCCTCTTTGCTGAAGCAGGGATCACTGTGGCTGTAGGTTCTCAGATCTCCCTTTAAGGTGCAAGGCATTCATATAGGGTGTTGGTATGAAATCATAGGTGCTCTCAAAATCTCAGTCTTCTCTGTGCACTACATCCAATGGGGGAAAGAATGAGATGGGAGCAGATCCTTTCCCTCCATGTCTGGAGCAGACTCTGCCTCCCCCAGTATGTAGGGAAGACCCCAAGCCCAAGCATGAACAGTTCTGGCTTCTGACATGTGGGACTTTGAGGCACCCCTTGAGGTTTCCTCATCTCATAAATGGGGTGGCTTGTGAGGACTCCCGGGTATAAAGCTCTCTCCAGGCAGCGATGCAGGGAGGTTTTACTTACTCCCAAAATGACAATGAGGGTCTCATTATTATTCATTATTCCCTCACCTCAATCCTACTTTGGATGTCGAAATCTTTTTCTGCTAGATGCACCCCTGTCCCACTTCTTGCCCTATGTCACAAAGGACCTGAGAAAGGCAGGTCTGCATCCTCCTCACCTGGCTCTGGGTTCTGAGTACAGCCGCTGACCATCTGCTCCTGCTTTGCCCCATCCTAGTGTGGAAATGTGTCAACACTGAAGAGGACACGGTTGACCCAGAGTGCACAGACAGAGAGGGCACTTGAGAGAAGCTCACATAACTAGTGTGGAGACATGTCAGCACTGAAGAGGACATGGTTGGTTCAGAGTGCACTGACAGAGAGGGCACCTGGGAGAAGTTCATGGAACTACTGATGCCAGCTGTCCAAGAGGGTGACCAAGCCTACATAACCATTCTCCTAGTAAATTACCTGGCCTTCCTCTCCACTGAACAGGTCCTGGACCAGGTGTCCAAAAGGTGAGTGCCTGCTCCAATTCCCTCCTGGGATGGCTCTGCCACCCACAAGCTATATGTATGGGGAAGGTCACTGCTGCCTCGAGTCTCAGTTTCTTTCTCTGGAAAGTGGGGTGGTAGCAGGATCAACCTCCTGGGTCACCAGCAGGACTCCATGGACTGAGCCATGGAAAGTGCTTCCCCATGCTGGGCTCTGGGAAAACGTGGTAGTGGGGAGGTATTGTCAACATTTAATAATCATCTCTCCACATGAAGACGCTCTGCCTCAATGTGACCTTAGGAAACCTGTAACCCCATTCAAAGGCGGTTTGAGATCCCAGCTATGTGCACTCCATCCTTGATGTAGCCAGAACTAAGCATACGGGAGTCTGGCAGAGAAGCCCAGTTATCTGGGAAGGTAAAACTCAGGGCTTGTTCATTTTTCAAACCTATATGAAGAGTCTGTAACGTGTAGGCACTTTTTAAGGCACTTAAACCTATGTTCTGGCTTGCTAAAGCTGAAGAGGACACAGTTGGCCCAGAGTGCACTGACAGAGAGGGCACTTCGGAGAAGCTCATGGAACTCCTGATGCCAGCTGTCCAGGAGAGCGACCAAGCCTACATAACCATCCATTTCATATACCAGAAATGGAACAGCTTTTATCTTCTTTTTTTTTTCAGCATGGCCAGGCTCCAGGAATTGAATCCAGGTCTCTGGCATCTCAGCAAGAATTCTACCACTAGCCCACCATTGCACTGCCCCGGAACAGCCTTTAAAAAGGGAATTTTATAAGTTGCAAGTTTAATAAGTCAAGCAGTTCTTGGCTGTGAAAATGTTCAAATTAAGGCAGCAACAAGACGTTACCTTCATTCAAGAAGGGTTGATGCTGTCTGGAACACCTTTGTCAGCTAGGAAGGCACTGGGCTGGCATTTGCTGGGGTCTTTGACTTCTGGACACCTCTGTCAGCTGGAAATGCACATGGGTACATCTGCAAGCTTTCTCTACTGGCTTCTTATTTCATTAGGCTTCCCTGGGGTCATTTTCTTTCTTCATTACCAAAGGTCCCTGGCTGTGTGGGATTTAAAGCTTTTTCCAAAATAGTTCCCTCTGAAAGGACTCCAGTAAACAAACCCACCTTGAATAGGTGGAGACACATGTCCATAGAACTCACCTAATC
This sequence comes from Myrmecophaga tridactyla, assembly GCA_004026745.1. Lineage (NCBI taxonomy): Eukaryota > Metazoa > Chordata > Mammalia > Pilosa > Myrmecophagidae > Myrmecophaga > Myrmecophaga tridactyla. Next base: position 17,943 of record PVIY010004533.1, read on the forward strand.
AAAAGGTCCCACCCACAATTGGGTGGGTCACATCACTACAAAACAAATTAATCAAAAGATCCCACCTAGCAATACTGAATCTGGGCTAAAGACCATGGCTTTTCTGGGATACTCAACAGTTTCAAGCAGCACAGCCTACTTCATTGAACAAAGCTGAAAATGTCCCCGTGCTCCTGGCTTTCCCTTCGAGTAGGGGGTCTGACAGCAGCACCGGATGTCAACAGCAGCAGGTGCACCCAGAAAGTTACATGTGACATCCTTATGTACCCTCTAATCATGGAAAGAAGCGCACTTTCAGTGCCAGGAATGGAAGAGGCCAGGAATGCTTGAAACAGTGACTGAGATCAGGTGAGGAGAGAAGGTCTCCTTCCTCACAGACCAGGATGGAGAGGGGCCTGGTGAGTGGAGCAGGGGGCAGAACTCTGGCCCCTCTCATGATTCCCACAGGAAAGCAGAGGCCAGAGCTCCAGGCCCTGTAGGAGGACAGGACTGACAGAGGCCTATAGAAGGGCTCCTGGGGCACTGGGTGTAGAAAGCACCCTGAAGCTCAGAGCTCACCCCAGCCCCTTCCAGTGCTACTTGCCTCTCAACTCCCCCCTCCGCCCCCACCACCGGCCACAGACCTAGATCGGGAGGTATGGTGAGAATACAGCTCACAACTCTGCCTCAGAACTCGGTCCTGTGAGCCTGGCTGTGCCCTGCCCTTCATTGACAGTGGGAAGAAGGGACCTGCACATGGCTCACAGAGAATGAGGCACGACCTCAGGGTAGGAATTCCAGACTGAGGGGCCACAAGGATCCAGGGCAGGCTAAGGTGGGGAGGACAGGTTCTGTTCCCTCATTGGGCAGAAATTTATGAAGGTCCTACTGAGCATCAGTGCTGTGCCATCGGCTGAGCAAACACAACCCCTCCTTGTCCCTCACTGTGGGAGGGGAGAAAGAGAAGTCTGTCTGGCCTGTCTGGCCCAGGAGCCTGGCCCCTGGAGGGGAGTCATCAAAGGGCAATGTGGCAGGAATGGCTGTTCCCCTCACTCTGCTGCCCACCCGGCCACCCCCAGCACCATCTCCTGTTTCCTGCTCATCTGGCTAGATGAGTACACAGGGGGTTTCTGCCAGCCCTGGACTTTTCCTGCCTCAAGCAGCTGGTGGCCTTTGCGAGGGTCACCCTGCCTGGAACTGACCTGCAAAGGTTTGCTCACACCCTCCTTTCTCAGCTGGAGCCCTCAGAGCCCTGTGATACTAAGATAGAGGGTAAGAAGCACTGGAGATGAGGGCAGGGAGGGCAGGGGGGCAGGACTCACATGCAACAGCTCCAGAGGTTGCCTTTGAACCCAGAGTTAAGCAGAGTTTCCAATCAATTCCCTGGGGGATTGCAGTCTAGAAGATTTCTTGGGGGTGGCGTGCTTGGGTGGGGATCTTCATACAGACAGTGCAGTCATTTCAGTGTCTGGAAAGGTCCATAGAAATCCAGTCCTGTTGCTGCATCTTCCTTCTCTTCCAGCTCTCACGTCAGACCCAGAGTTGCAAACTACTGCAGTGCCTACTCCAAGGCCAAGTCCATTGCTGGCACTAGACATCATGCCAGAGCCAGAAGTGGAGGTACATCTGGCACAGTCTCCTGTGCTACCTGCAGAGATGGAGCCACTTGCATTCCAGAGTTCTTGCCGCCAACTCCAACAACCTTTGCCCCACCCTTACAGCTGGAGGTAACTCTGGGACCACCTGCCCTGCCACCTCCAGAAGTTGCATCATCACTGGCTCTGGAACCTAATTTGGAGACAACAACTGCTGGAGCATCAGTTACAGAACTGGCAGTTGCTCCTATGCCACCTGCCCTGCCACCTCCAGAGGCTAAGTCATTTATGGCTTCTAATCTAAGCATCCACTTCATCAACAGAAGCAGCATTATCTATAATTGGAGGTAGCTCCGTTGCTACTTCCAGAATTGGTTTCCTTGCCCACTATGGGGCTGGAGCCAGTTACTTCCTCACCAGTAGCATCAGTTCCACAGCAGGAGGTTGCTTTCCTTGTCACCTCTACTGCCACCTTCATAACCAATACCAAGACCATCTCTGGATCTTACACCTCCTACCTCACCAGCTGTGGTACCAACTGTAGAACAAGAGGCAATACTGGTGTCAGTTCCAGTGCCACTTGCAGAGCTGAAATCAGCAACAGCTCTTGCTCCACCACAGGAGCCTTCCTGCTCCTCCTCTGAGAGCCAAGAGCACAGGCTGAAAGGAGAACTCTTCCCTCTTGGTGTTTCCTCCCAGATTGGTGGCAGAACAGTTGACAAAGATAGATGTGGTGAGGAGCTGGGCTCGGAAGGGCAGAGTTGGGGTGACTTTTTCTGGCATGTGGTGTTCCCAACCTACCATTTCCTTACCTGGGGTCCAATGATCTGAGTCCAAATCCCAGCTCAACCATTTTCCATTCTGGTGACCTGGGCAAGTTTACAATTCCTAAGGCCTCACATTCCTAGTTGGAGACGTCATAGAAACCTAACCTATCAGCTGCACCAAGGGACTGCAGAGAATAAATGGCTTTAGAAGCAATGAGATCATCTCAGGGCCTGGCTCACTGGGGGCTGTATAGGATGTGCAGCCTTGTCCAGGGCTCACCCATCCATCTGTCCAGGAGGCCTCCTTAGCCTCTACATGGATTAGACACTGATGTGTCCTGGAGATAGCATCCACAGAGAATGTGCATCTGAATGAGAGTTGAGGGAGCTGAGTAGCAGTTGGGAAGGGCAGAAGCTACTGCCTCTACATGTGGGGTGGGAGTCCCCATTCTGTTCTTGGTGGTGAGGTGGTGAGGAAGGACTTGAGAACAATGCAGCTTTCTTCCCACTGCCAACATAGGTTCTCAGGTCTTGCAAGTGTTGGGCAACTTCAGTGGGCAGAGAACCCAACCCCAAGACCCCCAGGAAGCTCAATCCACATCCTCTAACTGCACAGTTGCAGCTTGGAACACTGAGCCTTGGCCTGGGGATGGTGGGTTCTGCATTGGAGTGGGGCATAGCTGGTGACACACTCATCTTCTTTAGGAGTTGTTCAGTAAGGTGCTGGCCTATGATTGTCTGCATGCATCTGGTCCCAGAGTGCCAAGAAGGGTGAGGAGCACTTAGCACCCACCATCTGTGCTACCATCACCCCGTTCAACCATGTGGTCAACTGTGTCATCACTACTTGCCTACAGGACAGGAACATGAAGGTTCCAGACAGGGCCTGCGTGGTGAAGCACTGGATCGAGTTGGCCAGGTATGCTGCAGGAGAGCTAGACCTCCATCCTCCCAGGAGTGCCATATCCTCAGGAACTTCTCATCCCTCCATGCCATCCTCTCTGATGTTCAGAGCAATTCAATTCACTGGCTGAAGCAAACATGGGGGAATGTTTCCAGGTTGACTAACTCCTTTCCAGAAGAGCCCCAGGAGGGACCAAGGACCTGGCCAAGGGCTGGAATTGTCCTTCAGTGGCCCAGGCCCTGTGGGAAGGCAGCATATCCTGCTGCTGTGTCTTTTATGGCATGGACACCATCAGGGAATTATGATTTCCTCCTGACTAAGCAGACTTCCCTGACGGAGACCAAGGTAAAGAAGAGAGCCTACTCAGCACTTCTTCAGAGGAAGAAGAGTCTCAAGTTGTGAAAGAGCAGCTTATAACTGACCATGAGGGGACCAGCAGGGTGCTTCGGATATCTAATTTCAAGCTCTTCAAGGTCCACAGACCACAGCTTCCTCTATATTTGGGGGGATGGGGAAATTATTGAATTTTTGTATAAAAGACAAAAAAAATGTACCTGTAGGAGAAGGGTAATATTAATCTGCTGTAAATAGCAAATGCCAGATTTGAATATTATAGTAAATCCTGTTTTCTTCCATCTTGGAAGTTGAGGATTGGTTCTTTCATGTACTGTGTCGACTTGAATGGGATCCCAGCTGGAGACATCAACTTCTGTAGCATCAGTTCCAGAGCTGGCAATAGTTCTGATGCAACCTGTACTGCCACCTCCAGAGGTTGAGACATTTATGGCTTCTGATCTGGAGCCATCCACTTCACCAGGAGAAGCACCATCTCCAGAACTGGAGGCAGCTCTGTTGCCACCTCTAAAGGGGAGTTCCTTGCTCACTATGGAGCTGGAGCCAGTTACTTCACCACAGGTAGCATCAGTTCCATAGCAGGAGGTGGCTCCTGTGTCTACTCTACTGTCACCTTCATAATCAATACCAAGACCATCTCTGGAACTAGAGCCTGCTACCTCAGCAGCTGTTGCACCAGCTGCAAAGCAGGACACAATATTGGTAGCATCTCCAGTGCAGAGCTGAAATCAGTGCCAGCTTTTGCTTCACCACAGGAGACTTTTTGCTCCTCATCTGAAAGCCTAGAGCATAGGCTGAGGGAGGTGAACTCTCCCATCTTTGGGTTCCCTCCCAGGTTGGTAGCAGAACAGCTGACACAGATGGGTGTGGTGAGCAGCTGCACTGGGCAGGGTAGAGTTGGGGTGACTTTTTCTGGCCAGTGGGATCACCAATGTGCCATTTGCTAACCTGAGGTCCAGTGATCTGGATCCAAACCCCAGATCATCCGTTTTCAATCCTTGTGATCTGATTAAGTTTCTAATTCCTAAGGCCTCACATTTCCAGTTGTCCTGGATGTAGAACTGATGGGGAACGTGCATCTGAATGAGATTAGAGGGACTCAAATAGGTATCAGGAAGGGCAGCGCTGCTGCCACGACATGTGGGGTGGGAGTCCCCATCCTGTGCTCGCCAGTGATGATGAAGAACTTGAGAAAAATACAGCTTTCTCCTCCTGCCAGCGTTGGCTCCTGGGTCTTGCAAGTGCTGGGCACCTTCAGTAGGCAGAGAACTCATCCCCAAGACCCACACAAAGCTCAAGCCACAACCTCCATCTGCAAGGCTGCAGCTGGGAACACTGGGGCTTGGCCTGGGGATGGTGGGCTGTGCGTTGGGGTGGGGTAGGACCAGGTAACACACCAATCCTCCCCAGGAAATGTTCACTAAGGGGCTAGCCTACAATTGTCTGCATGCCATCTGGTCCCAGAGCGCCTAGAAGGTTGAGGAGCACCTCGCACCCACCATCTGTGCTACCATCACCCCATTCAACCGTATGGGTGTGTCATCACCACCTGCCCTGGGGACCAGAATATGAAGGCTCCAGACAGGGCATGAGTGGCAGAACACTGGATCAAGTAGACCAGAGTCCACTGCAGGAGAACTGGGCCCCCAAGATCTCACTCTTAACTTTGATCAGCTCTCAGGATTGGAGACTGTGCTCCAGGACCCTCCACAGATCCCAGCTCCACCCTGCCTGTGGCACTGTCCATATCTTGCCTGTCCCAGAAGTGGGGCACTCACTTCCTATCTTGGCTCCTCCTTAGCTTAAGCTAAAGTCTTCCTCCTGAATAGTATCAGAGGCTGAGCACAAGGTGCCCTCAGGGTCTCCCTGGGGGGTCTGCCTCATCCAGGAAGGGAGATGCCAGCTCAGCCCCCCTTCTCGGCTCATTCCTTTCTCCTTCTGCAAGAGTGCCAAATCCTGAGGAGCTTTTCATCTCTCCATGCCATGTTCTCTGCTGTTCAGAGCAATTTGATTCAGTGGCTGAAGCAAAACATGAGGGGAAGTTTCTAGTTGGCTGGCTTCTCTCCACAGGAGCCCCAGTGGGAACCAGGGACCTGGCCAAGGGCTGGGCATTGTCCTTCAGTGGTGTGGGTCCTGCTGGAAGGCGGCACATCCTGCTGCTGTGTCACTGGGGCTGGGGCTCTGTGTCCCCATGTGACCTGATGGCAGCAGCCCTGCCTGGAGACAGGGTGGCCTGACCTGTCAGGTTCAGAGCCAAACCACTGGGGAGCTTCCTCAGGGTTTCTTACAAGGCACTGCAACTAATGGTCCAGTTGAAGTCAAAACTAAGAAAAACATCCTGCTCAGTAGACATGGCAGGAGGATAGCATCTGGCCATGGAGGATGTATAATCACTGTGTTCAAAACTACTCACCTAGGATCCCTTGAGTGTAAAATCAAATAGAAATGCACTGACCCCCCTCCTCACCATTCCCAAGTTTTCTTTCCTTTCTCCTCCCCAAAAGGACAGCTCCAGTCAATTTGAAAATATGAAGAAAACCTCCTGGATAGTACCTGCCAATCTGGATAAAGAGGAGCAAGTAGTGCCGCCAGGATGGGCTGGTGCCACCAAGATGGGGCTCTTAGAGTCACAGTGAAAGCTGCTTTGATAAATTCAGTCTGGACTTGTCTGGATTAAGACGAAGAGGGATCTGTTGGGGTGGGCACAGCTCAGGAGCAGTCGGGGGGCAGGAGGCCCTGGTCACCGGGTGTGGTGGACACAGCGGGGCTGTTGCAGGAGCAGATGCTGAACGGGAAGATGTAGCAGCTCTCCATCGTAGCAGCAGGATTCTCTTCTTGGGGCCTCGATGGCAGCGACATTTGTGCCAGCTTGTCATGAGAAGTATTTGGAAGATTTATGACATTGTGGCGGTTCATTCTGGACTCTGTTTGGAAACCTCCACCTGAAAGAGGAAACAAAATATCAATGCCCAGTGCTGTTGGGAGCCTGTGTTGATGCGGTTGCTCTGAGCTGACCCATCAGGAGCTCAGAGTTCTTGGCAGTTGGAACGTCCCAAGAGGATTCTTGGAGAGGGGAGGCCTTTGGCTTGGCACTGGCTGCAATAGGGGGAATAGAAATTTCAGCTGGCCAGGGCAGGCAGGAGCTGCTCAACCAGGTCTCCAGAGCCACCTCTTCCCTCTCCCTCTGTGACTCGTCCAGCTATGAGATCTGCCACACACCATGAGATCTGAACCGAACCCTGGGCAGCAGTGCTGAGTGATGAGGTGGCTTCTGTTTGGACTGAGGTCTGTAGAGCCAATGACTCCTCCAACTGGTGGCGCTGACTTGTAGGGGCCCCTGTTTCCTCATTTGAAATGAAGAAATGACCACACTGCGATGCTTTCTCATGATGCTGCGTGAGATTCTAGGAAGCACAGGAATGTGGGCGAGCTTTCCTGTGGGTCAAGGGTGGAGAAGGCCCTAAAGAGAGGATGCAGTAACAGAATGTCACACTGTGATTTCTGGGGTGCAGGTCTCACCTGAACTTTGTAGATGAGCCAAGAGGCCCAGGGAGGCCGGGTCTCTTGCTAAGGGTCCCGCAGGCTTTGGGCAGCTGGGATTCACATCCCCAGTCAAGCTCACAACTGGCAGCAGCAGCATTTCTGCCAGCTGATGTGGGCCGTCGGCCCTGTAGCTTCCCCTGTCCTGTGAGCAGGAGCCTCCGGCCCTGTAGATCCAGGCCCCAAACCTCCCTGATGTATTCCAGTCTCGGAGCGCCAATGAGTTCCTGATCCAGGGCAGGCGAGTGCGGCTGCCACGGGGCTCAGGGTCCCTTGGGCTGAGTGTGGGCTCTGGGCATACACGGTTTAGTGTTGGGGTACCCCATCCTGTCCTGACCAGGTTCCTGGTGCTGGCCCCAGCCAGCCACCTTTCCATGCAGCCACCAGGAACCCAGTGCTGAGCCCAGCAGCAGCAGTGCCTCCAAATCTAGTGTCCAGCTCCAGTGAGGCCCTGACCTCAGCAGCGAGGACGCAGCTGCCTCTGTGGCTGGACATGTGGCCGACTTAGAAATGAACCTGGCTTCGTCACTGCATGCCCTGGCAGCCAGGAAAAGCAGCTGCCTGCCTGCCCTTCTCACAGAAGGGTTGTCCTCTGGCCCCACTTCGAATGCCTGCATCCCCTCTCCACACCCATAAAAGGTCAGGATTCCTGGCCAGGAAGCAGAGCTTCTAGAAGCCCCCTGACACCTGCTGATGGAGAGAGGCGTCCTGCAGGCTCTAGGGTTGAGCCTGACCTCACTGTCCCCTCACAGGTTAAGGAGTCGACACCCTCTTTCTGCCTGGAGTTCTCCAGTGTCACTTCAGCCTCCAGGGGCGCCGCCTCCTCCTCAGCCTGCCCCCACCTGGGGCCCCTGTGAGCACCCACAGACCCTCTGGCTCGCTGCTGCCCTACAACCACCAGGTGGGAGACTGCTGCCTGCTCTACCCTGGGCTTCAGTAGCCTTGTTCCAAGGAGTGTGGGATCAAGGATGGCTGCCTTCTAGAAGGCTTCTTCCAGCTCTGAGATCCCCATCATTGAGGGTATCTAGGACTGGGGAGTGGGGTGTGCAGATGGGAAGACCCACTGACAGCTCTAAGCCAAGTTTGCCAGGGGTGGACTCAGAGTCACTTGTTAACAAGGTTTGTTGGTTTCAGGACTTCTTGAGATCTGCTTTTGGGCAGGTGTCATTGTGAGGGTTCCTTGGTGTTCCTGGACCTGGACTGGTGGACTCACGTCTTTGGCACAGGCCTAGTCTCATGTGTTACACAAAGGGTCGAATGGTTTGGGGCCCCCATGAGCACAACTGACTGCCCTTCTGCTCCTTCCCCCCCAGGGCTGAAGATTGCCAAGAATGCAAATGTCTTTTATGGCATGGACACATCTGGGAATTGTGATTTCCTCTTGACTAAGCAGACTTCCCCGAAGGAGACCAAAGTGAAGAAGAGAGCCCTCTCAGCACTTCTTCAGAGGAAGGAGAAGGGGATCAAGTTGTGAAGGAGCAGCTTATAACTGGCCCTGAGGCTCGCTGGCCTCAGGGTCACCCTTCCTGGGTCAAGCTTGTTGGGTGGTTAAGCTGTCTCCGACCCAGGGGGGCAATTCCCTCCCTACCACCCTGCCAAGGCCTCCTTACCCCGACTCCAGCTCAGCCCTGAAGCTCTCCTCCTGCCTGGCATGACTCTGCCCTTTAACAGGCTGCCCTGGGGTCCCATGGGCCACTCGCCCTATGGGGCACTGCCCTCTCCTCGGGCCCAGGCGACCCACCCATGACCTTCCCAGAATCCCGGCCTCTCCTTACCCCCCTGTAGTGTTTCTCAGGCTGCAGCAAACATTTTACCATGAGGACCTACTGGGAGTGAAGGTTTTGTATGTACTCTCACCCCAGCCCCTCATCCCTGGGGGACAGGGAAGCCCTCTTCTCTCAGCCAAGGCTTCACCCAGGGAGGGAAGGAGGAACCAGCAGGGTGCCTCGGATACCAAATTTCAAGCTCTGCAAGATCCACAGCTTCCTGGGTTTGGGAGACCACTGGAGACAGGGCTAGTGGGATCGCATATTTGGGGAGATGGGTAGATTATTGAATTTTTGTATTAAAGACAAAAAGAATGTACCTGTGGGAGAGGGGTAATATTAATTTGCTGTAAATAGCAGATGCTAGATTTGAATATTATAGTAAATCCTGTTTTCTTCCAGCTTGAGAGCTGAGGATTGGTTCTTTCATGTACTGTGTTGATTTGAATGGGTTCCCAGCTCTCACTTGGTGATTCAAGTAAGAAGTTGAAGTCATGCAGGGTTGTCAGTTCATTACACGTGGGAGAAGCGAGAATGGCCAATGAACCTTCCGTGCCTTCCTGAAGGGAACACACAAGCCCTCTTTTCCCAGAGAGAAGGTGCATTTCAGTGTCAGTCAAGTCTTACCATCTGAATTCCCTGGCATTAGAGGTCAAAGGACATTCCAGAGGGCATAGAAACCACCTCAGAAATTTGAATTTGAGTAGCTTTCAAATTAACATTTGCAACGACCTCAATTCCTACTAGGGTACGTCCTAGGAATTCAACTTCATGACCCTTGAGAAAAAGACAAACCTACATAGATGTTAAAGAGATCCTGGTTGTCATGGGTTTGGGGTTGGGCAGAATGAGTAGGTGGGGCACAGGGCGCATTTAGGAGACTGAAAGTGGTCTGGAGGCCACTGTACTGCTGAACACATGACGTCATGCTTCTGTGAACCCACAGAACTCTGCAGGCACAGAGTGAACCTAAGGTACACTATGTATTTCAGTTACTGAAAACACTTCCACCCTGGTTTGTTAATAGCAAGATGTTTATGAATGGACAGACTGGGGTTGGGAAAGCATATATGGGAACGCGGTACTTTCTCTGCAATTCTTTTTTTATAAACTTATAAGTACAGTATGAAGATTATTATTTAAAACATACCCAGAATTCTGGGAAGATGGTGGAATAGGATAGGTGGAGTTTATCTCTGCTCCAAGGAACAGCTAGAGAAGGGACCGGAAGGCTACTGGAATGGAATGGCAAAACCAGGGTGTAAGTGACCTGGGAAGGTCTTCTATACCACATAGAGAAGACCTGGTTTCAAAAGCTGAAGAATTGAAACACAGAAAACCTGAGACCATTCAGCTGATGCAAACAGCCTAACACGCCCCTTTCCCAACAGAAGCCCAGAGCCCTCAAGAGTGCACGGATGGGGAGACAGACTAGGAAGTAATGTTCCTTGCATGCGCTACCCTCACATGTGCCTCCCCTACCCCAGACCCGCTACTTCCCCCACACCTCGCATGCTGGAGCCCAGTCACCCACCTCCACGGTGCTCCAAGAGCCCCTGCCCAACCCACCTCCATGTATCCCTGCCCTCTACCCAACCCCATGCCTGTGCCCAAGCCTGTCCCAGTCCGCCTGTCACAGCCCGAGCCACCTCTCCTGCGCACATTCTCACCCTGCCCCTCCCAAGACAAGTGCACTGGCACCCAGCCCCTCAACCCCCACCTCTCCCTCCCTTCCCCCTGCACCCATGCATCCAGGTTGCAGGTGCTCACTTTCATACCCAGGCCACACCCACCCCAGGCCATACAGTTGCTCAACCCTGCCCCACCACCCCTGAGCTCTAGGCATCTGTCCATCAGTGTATAGCCCTCCCAGATAGGCACACAAGCAAGTGCGCTCCATGGCCACACCCTTCCACTCTGGGCAAGATCTGACCTTAGTATCCAGGCCACACCCACCCCCAGCCCACACAGGTGCCATCCGGGCCTAATGCCCCTAGCTCTGCACATGCGCACACCACAGACCCTCCCCTATGCACAGCCACACCCTCCCTGCTGGGCGTCTACTGATTTGTGCACTGACCTCTTGACCCCTGCACCCACCCCTTCCAGCACAAGCACCCTGCTCAAACACCTGGCAGGTGTTTTATATATGTAACCTGTTATAAAACACCTTCCCAAAATCCAGAAATAATAATCATCACTCTGGACTTAATGTGTCTGCTCAAAAAGCTTACAATCTATGCCCCTGTTTTCTTATAAGCATTTTCTAAAGGTGACCATACCATTCTTGGTCTTTTGTTTCTGGCTTATTTTGTTTTACCAAATGTCCCAGCCAAGAATTCTTTACCCATCAAATTTGTCCTTCAAAACTGAGGGAGAGATTAAAATTTTCACAGACAAACAAATGCTGAATGAATTAGTCAACAGGAGACCAGCCCTACGAGAAGTACATAGAAGTACATGGGAGTTCTGCTGGCTGAGAAGAAAAGACAGGAGAGGGAGGTCTGGAGGAGGGCACAGAATTGGTAAAAAGAGAAAGAGGAAAAATAATATATAGACCTGACATATAAAATCCAAAGAATAAGATGGTGAATCCAAGAAAAGCCTTTATAGTAATAACTTTGAATGTTAATGGACTAAATTTACCAATTAAAAGATACAGATTGGTAGAATGGATTAAGAAATAAAATCCAGCTACATGCTTTGTTCTAGTTTGCTAGCTACCGGAATGCAACACACCAGAGACGGATTGGCTTTTAATAAAGGGGGATTTATTTTGTTAGTTCTTCAGAGGAAAGGCAGCTAACTTTCCACTGAGGTTCTTTCTTACGTGAGAAGGCACAGGATGGTCTCTGCTGGCCTTCTCTCCAGGCCTTTGGGTTCCAACAACTTTCCCCGGGGTGATTCCTTTCTGCATCTCCAAAAGCCTGGGCTGAGCTGTGAGTGCTGTGCTGAGATATGCTGAGCTGCTTGGGCTGTGCTACATCGTGCTCTCTCATTTAAGCACCAGCCAATTAAGTCAAACGTCATTCATTGCATCAGGCACGCCTCCTAACCGACTGCAGATGTAATCAGCAACAGATGAGGATCACATACCATTAGCTCATGTCCACAGCAACAGAACTAGGTGCCTTCACCTGGCCAAGTTGACAACTAAATCTAACTACCACATGCTTCTTACAAGAGACTCATTTTAAACACAGGGATACAAATAGATTAAAGGTGAAAGGATGGAAAAAGATACTCTGCACGAGTTGTAACCAAAAGAAAACAGGAGCCAGCTATATTAATATTGGACAAAATAGACTAAATGTAAAGACATCATAGGAGACAAAGAAGGACACTATATATTAATAAAAGGGAAAATTCACCAAGAACGTTGGAGAGGATGTGAAAAAATTGAGACACTCATACACTGCTGGTGGGAATGTATATTGGTATAGCTGCTATGGAGGACAGTTTAGCAGTTCCTTGGGAAACTAAATACCGAGTTGCCCTGTGACCTAACAATAGCACTACTTGATATTTACCCAGAAGAGCTGAAAGCAGTGACACAAACAGACATTTGGACACCAATGTACATCGCATTATTCACAATCACCAAAAGATGAAAATAATCCAAGTGCCCATCAACAGATGAGTGGATTCAAAATGTGGTATACACATATGATGGAACAGCAGTGAGACACTGTCTGTATTTTAGATCATCTATTCTTTGAGACCAAAGAGAAAGGCTTATTTTATGCAGAACCTAAATTTTCTGCAACACGCAGTCTAACTCAAACTGTCTGGATAAATCATTTAAACAATTCCCAAACAGGGAGCTCAGAATAAGAATGAGGGCCTTTAATCCTGTATAGCTTAATGTAATGCCTGGATACATTCCAGAGTATATTAAGCAGATAATCAAATAGTATTGGCAAAATCCCTTGAGGGATGGTGGAAAAAGTATGGAACTATTAAGCTTTGCTAGTGGGGAAACCCTGCATATTGTGTCAAACATTAGGGACACCCACATCAATAGGTCAAGCCTTTAATCTTGAGCTTGCTCTGGCAAAGCTTATGCATACGGCAGCAAAGCTTAGCCTACCTTAGTTATGCCTAAGAGTTACTTCTGGAAGACCTCTTGTTGCTCAAATGTGGCCTCTCTCTCTCTAAGCCCAACTCTGTAAGTGAAATCATTGCCCTGCCCCCTATGTGGGGCATGACATCCAAGCATGAATGTCTCCCTGGCAGCATGGGAGATGAATCCCAGAGACGAGCCTGGCCTTGGCACTGTGGATCAACACGAGACCTCCCTCCCTCACAACATGGTCACACCTGGGTTCAATATTTTGGGAATTAGGTCATTGGGCACTTGTTCTATCTCCAGAGTGGGGCCCAAAGCCTAGACCCAGAGGTTTCTGGGCCTTCTTTTACCCTAAGTGGCTCTCATCAGGCCTGTTGGAGGTGGTGTCTCACATCAGGAGGGACATAGTGGCTCTCAGGTCATCGCTGGTCTTGGGAAGTCACCCCCATCCCTTTCAGTTCATGGAGACCCTGCACCCTCATTGCTGTGGATATCCTTCAGTGACCCAGGACAGGAGAAGTGTTGGGATAGAAAATCCCAGGGTGGGGTCTCTCAACACATGCAAGTAAATGGTCTTAATAGAGGCGGATTTTGGTAGGAAAACTGCACACAGTGAGAGTCTATAGAGATGAATATGACAATGAAGAACATCCAATAAACCTTATACCCCCCCACTGGGATCCTTGAACTGTATGCTCCCTCGGTCCCCTCAAGTTGTAACCAAATTCTATATATGTCAATGCACATTTTCTGTAGAGTGTTCATAGAATTTGCCAGCTTCTCATGCAGAATTAAACTTGCTCCTCCATCTCTACCACCAACCCCATAGTGGTCCAAAACTTCCCCTTTTTTAATGCAATTTTATTGAGATATGTTCCCACATTATACAATCCATCTGAATTATACAATCAATGGCTCACAATATCATCACATAGTTTTATATTCATCACCATGATCAATTTTAGAATATTTTTATTACTTTTGAAGGAGAAATTTTAACAATTAAAATTAAAAAACAGAAAAATCTCTTACCCCTGTTATTTAGTTTGTTATTCTTTTGAAAGCATTGCCTTAGTTAATGTTATTCTTTTGAAAGAATATTAAGATATTACTCTTAGTAGTCTGTAGATTTTAATAGATACATTTTCCCCATATACCATTCTATTATTAACTCCTTGTAATAGTGTCATTCAGTTGTTCTATTTAATGAAATAACTTGTTTATATTTGTATAGTTAATCACAATCTTTTTCCACCACAGGATTCACTGTATTAAGCATTCTGAGGTTTTAACCTCCAGCTTTCCTTTTGGTGACATACATGACTCAAAACTTCACCTATCCACATATTCACTCACAATTCAGCACTGTTAATCATACTCACACTAATGTGCTACCACCACCCCTGTACATCTCCAAATGTTTAAGTTCAACCTAGTTTAAAATTCTGTACACATTAAGCAATGGTACCCTATTCTCGAGCTTCATTCTATTTCCTAGCATCCTAGATCCTAAATTTTAGGTGTATGAGTTTGCGTATTATAATTAGCTCATATTTGTGAAATCATATTTGTCCTTGTGTGCCTGATTTATTTTACTTAACATAATGTTCTCAAAGTTTATCCATGTTTTCACATGCTTCAGTTCTTCTTACTGCTGAATTATGTTCTCTTTATGTATATACCACATTTAAAAAGCTTTTTACTTATATACTATATATTCACATACCATGTAATCATCCAAAGTATACAATCAATGGTTTACCATATCATATTATGAGCACCACATTTTGTTTATCCATTTGTCAGTTGATGGACGCTTGTTTCACACGCCAGGGGCTCTGTCTGCATCCAGGTCTTCCTAAGAATCACTGGGGGCGGGGTTGATGTGTTGTGGAAACTGGGTGCAGTGAGCAGGATGACACGCTTGAGGAGGACGACACGCTTGAGGAGGACGACATGCCATGAGTCCTGAGTGGCCTTATTCAGGTCCTTTCTGTTGAGAGGTTTTAGTTAAGGGGACCCAAGGATGTGATTTCACTTCCTTAGAGATAGAGCCCAACAGAACTTGGAAACCTGGCAACCAATCACCCAGATCCTACAGACACCACCCTATTTAGCTCACATAGCCAGAGATACCTGAGAGATAAACATGTTCTCCTGTTGTGTTCGTAGATCTTGAGGATCTGGTCTCAGGAAACATAGAAGTGAGATCTTTTTCTATAGATTTAGATGTTGGCTCAATGCTCCACCATGAAGCTGCTGTCCATTGGCCAGGAGGTACCCAAAGGTAAGTCAAGGTAGCCCAACGTCAGACAGTTGGAAATGTTAGCATTGTCATATTGCTTGGGCAGCCCCATATCCCTGTGCCTTTCAGTGTTGCAGGAGGCATGAGGAACGGTACTGTCCAGGGCAGGGTGGGGAAACCTGTAGGCCCTCCATGTTCACAAGCCATGGGTTGCTGGTGGAAGGCAAGAGGAAATTGTGAGGCAACCATCATTCGACATGTTAATCCTGGGCCCAAAAGTTGTCATCTCTTTCCGAGGATGGGGATGGAGGTTCGTGCAGACACCTGTCTGTGCCTGGCCTGGGTCACAGAGTTAGCATGGGGTACTTCCCCTGTGGGATGGCTAGGAAGCCTCCTGATGTCTCCTGTGTGGCTGCTGGGCACTGTGTTTGCAGAGTTCAATGTAGAAAGTCAGTGAGGAGCTGCTCGAGGGAGTCCCCTATGCAGTATCTGTGCACATGCTGGACCCGCCCTATGCCAGAACTGTGTGAAGGGGAGAACAGCTACAGCAGATTCTCCATCCCAGGGTCCTAAGGCTGCTGGGGTGGTCAGTAGGCCCATATCCCTGGGTCTTTGTCATCTGATTTGCCCAAAGTCTCAGCCCCGAAGGCATCTGGGCCTCCACCCCTCACCTCCCCTACCAATCCATGCAGCCCTGTTCTTAGCCTGGTGGAAAGTCATTTTTCACCATTTTCAGTAGCATCTGAATACTTTCACTTCAAGTTAATCCCTAAGATACCTTGCTGCATTTTTTGTTATCATTGCTAGGACCCAGCTATCCCTGGAGCATTTGGCTCATAGCCCTTCTACACCTTCTCCATGCTTTACAGATCTTCATGCTCTCGAGGGTGGTTTTGAAAAGGAAAGGGGGTCACTCTATGACATCAGAGTCCGTGGAAATTGCACATTCACATAACACAATCCCTTGAAGTTCCAGACCAGGAACTGCGGCCTAAATGACCTGTGTCATATTCCAGAAGGGAGACTGCACAGAGCAGTGGTTCAGCTCTCTTGGCTCTCAGGCCCTGTAACGATTCCTTTTGGGGCCATTTCAGCAGTGCTACAGGGACCATTTTCTATGTTTCCTATTGGACTTCTCCATTCCCACTTCTCAGGAGAGAATCCCCAGAATAGGATGGCCAGGTCATACAGATGCAGAAGAAATTTAAAAGCTTGAGCTACCAAACCACCAAAAGGCAGCAGCAATTGAGTGGCCACCAACAGTCCCTGACTGTGGCTGCTTCCCTGTATCCCTCTGGTCCAACTGTGAACATTCTCTTGCATTTTGGCCACTCTGGTGTCAGTAAGACAAATGGAATTATGTTGGTGATTTGATTTGGGACTGCCCTGTGAGAACTGGAACCCCACCCAGTTGTGGAAGGCTTATTTTGTTTGCGCTTATCTGAGGATTCTGTTCAGGGCCTCAGGATGAGGAGATCTTTCTCCTATCTGGATACCCCTGGGATCACTATAACTGCAAGTTCTCAGATATCCCTTTAAGGCAAAAGATATTCAAATAGGGTATTGGTATGATATCAACGGTGTTCTCATAATCTCAGGGTTCTCCATGCACTGCCTCCAAAGTGGGGAAGGAATGAGATGGGAGCAGACCCTTTCCCTCTCTGTCTGGAGCAGACCCCACCTCCCCACGTATGGAGGGAAGATCCTGAACCTGAGTGTGAATATTTCTGTCTTCTGATGAGGGATCTTGAGTAGCCCCTTGAGGTTTCCTCACCTCATGAATGGGGTGGGTTTTGAGGATGCTCCAGGCAGTGATACAGGGAAGTTCTGTGACTGCTCCCAGAATGACAGTGAAGGACTTGTGATTGTTCACTATTCCCTCACATCTATCCTACTCTGGATGCTGTGCTTTTTTCTGTTAGATGCACTAATACCCACATCATGGAAGGCCTGGGAAAGGCAGGTCTGCACCCTCCCCCCACCTGCCGTCTGGGTTCTGAGTACAGACTCTGCCCACCTGCTCCTGCTCTGCCCCATCCTAGTGTGGAAACTTGTCATCACTGAAGAGGATATGGTTGACCCAGGGTGCACAGACAGAGAGGGCACTTCGGGGAAGCTCATGCAGCTCCTGGGGCTGGCTGTCCAAAAGGGCGACCAAGTCTACAAAAACATTCTCCTTGTAAATTACCGGACATTCCTTTCCATCAAGCAGGTCCTGGACCTAGTGTCCAAAAGGTGAACACCTGCCCCTCCTTCCACCTGGGATGGCTCTGCCACCCACAAGCTGTGTATCTGGGGAAGGTCACTGTTGCCTCTAGCCTCAGTTTCCTTCTCTGGAAAGTGGGGTGGTAGCAGGACCAAACTCCTGGGTCATCACCAGGACTCCATGGGCTGAGCCATAGAAAGTGCTTCTCCCTGCTGGGCTCTGTGGAAAGGTGGTACTTGGGACGTTTTGTCAATATTTAGTAATTCTCCATGTGAGAAGCTCTGCCTCAAAGTGACCGTTAGAAATCTGTAATCCCATTCAGAGGAGTTTGAGATCCCATCTATGTGCACCCCATCCTTGATATGCCTAAACTGGGAATACAGGGTTCTGGTAGAGGAGCCCAGTTATCTGGGAAGATGCAGCTCAGGGCTCATTAATTTATCAAACACATGTGAAGAGTCTATGATGTGCAGGCAACTTTTTAAGGCACTTAGCTTAGGTTTGGTTTTCTAAAGGTGCTAGAATGCAATATGCCAAAAGTGGAATGGCTTTTAAAAAGGGAATTAAGTTGCAAGTTTAAATATCTATGGCTTTAAAATGTCCAATTTAAGGCACCAACAAGAGGTTACCTCCACTCAAGAAAGGCTGATGGTGTCTGGAACACCTATGTCAGTTGGGAAGTAACCTGGCTGGCATCTGCTGAGATCTTTGGCTTCTGGACCCCTGTCAGCTGGGAAGGCACATGACACCATCTCCTAGCTTTATCTCTTGGCTTCTTGCTTCATCTGGCTCCCCAGGGAGGGAAGAGGGAGAATTTTCCTTCTTCATCTCCAAAGGGCTCTAGCTGCATGGGATCTAAAGCTTTTTCCAAAATGGCTCCCTCTTAAAGGACTCCAGTGAGCAACCCCACCCTGAATAGGTAGAAACGCATCTCCCTGGAAACCACCTAATCAAAAGGTACCACCCACAAGTGGGTGAGTCATCTCCATGGAAACAACTTAATCAAAAGATCCCACCCAGCAATACTGAATCAGGTTTAAAGATCATGACTTTTCTGGGGTACACAACCAATTTAAACCAGCAAAGCCTATTTCACTGAACAAAGCTGAAAATGTCCCTGTGCTCCTGGGTTTCCTTTATAGCAAGGAGTCAGAGAGCAGCACCGGACTTCAACAATAGCAGGTACACCCAGGAGGTAACATATGAAATCCTCATGTCCCCTCTAGCTACTGAGCGAACTACACTTTTAGTGCTGAGGATGGAGGAGGCCAGAAGTGCTTGAAAAAGTGAATGAGCTCCAGGTGAGGAAAGAGGGACTCATTCTTCCCAGCCCAGGATGGGGAGGGGACCAGGGACAGGAGCAACTGGGCAGAGAACTCTGGTCCCTTTCATGATTCCCACAGGAGAGCAGAGGCCAGAGTTCCAGACCCTGCAGGACAGGGTCACAGAGGCTTACAGAAGGGCTCCTGGGTTACAAGTTGTATAGGGCACCCTGGGGCTCTAGAACCCACCCCAGCTCCCTCAGACTCTCCTTGCCTCTCCACACCCCACCTCACCCCACCAGCCACAGAACACAGTTCACAACTCTGCCTTAGAGCCTGGCTGCTGGGGGTTGTGGTGGGCTGTGCCCTGCCCTTTGCCAGGCAGACAGTGTGGGAAGAAGGGTCCCTCACTTGGCTCACAGGGAATTAGGCATGACTTCAGTGAAGGAACTCTGGACAGAGGGCCCATTAGAGACCAGGGAAGGCTGACGCTGGAAGACCAGCTCTGTTCCCTTATCGGGCAGAGATTTATGAAGCTCCTGCTGTGTGCCAGTGCTGTGCCCCATCCCTGTGGGAAGGGGCCCAAGGGAGACAGATGGGGAAGTTTGTCTGACTTGTCTGACACAGGAGCCTTAACCCCGGGAGGGTGGTCATTAGAGAGCAGCTTGGCAGGAATGGCTGTTCCCCTCACTCTGCTGCCTGCCCATCTGCCCAGCCTCTTGCTCACCTGACTGGATGAGTACACAGAGGATTTCTGCCAGCCCCCAGACTTTCCCTGCCTCAAGCAGCTGGTGGCCTTTGCAATGGTCGCGCTGCCTGAGTCTGACTTGCAAAGGTGTGCTCACGTCCTCCTTTCTCAGTTGGAGCACTCAGAACCCAGGGAGACTGAGATAGAAGGTGAGGAGCACTAGAGATGAGGGCAGGGAAGGCAAGGATCCAGGGCTCACCTGAGGAAACTCAAAAGGTTGCCTTTGGGCCCAAAGTTAAGAAGAGTTTCAGATCAGTCCCCTGGGGGATTGCAGTCTGGGAAGATTTCCTGGGGGTGGCAAGTGTGGGTAGGGCTGATCATAGAGACAGCGCAGTCACTTCTGCATCTGGAAAGGCTCATAGAAAGTCAGTCTTGTTTTTGCATCTTCCTCCTCTTCCAGCTCTCATGTCAGACCCAGAGTTGCAAATCACTGCAATGTCCCCTCCATGGCCAGGGCCATTGCTGGCACCAGACATCATGCCAGATTCAGAGCTGGAGGCACTTCTGGTACTGCCTCCAGTGCCATCTGCGGAGATGGAGCCACTCCGTATTTCAGGGCTCCTGCTTCCAAACCCAACAACCTTCACTCTACCCCTAGAATATGAGGCAACTCTGAGGCCACCTCTAGAAGTTGCATCATCGCTGGCTCTGGAGCCTAAACTGGAGACATCAACTTCTGTAGCATCAGTTCCAGAGCTGGCAATAGCTCTGATGCAACCACGACTGTCACCTCCAGAGGCTGAGACATTTATGGCTTCTGATCTGGAGCCATCCACTTCACCAGGAGAAACACCATCTCCAGAACTGGAGGCAGCTCCGTTGCCACCTCCAAAGGGGGTTTCCTTGCCCACTACGGAGCTGGAGCCAGTTACTTCACCACAAGTAGCATCAGTTCCACAGCAGGAGGTAGCTCCCATGTCACCTCTACTGCCACTTTCATAATCAATGCCAAGACCATCTCTGGAACTAGAGCCTGCTACCTCAGCAGCTGTTGCACCAGCTGCAGAGCAAGAGACAATATTAGTACCATCTCCAGTGCCACCAGTAGAGCTGAAATCAGTGCCAGCTTTTGCTTCACCACAGAAGACTTTTTGCTCCTCATCTGAAAGCCTAGAGCATGGGCTGAGGGAGGTGAACTCTCTCGTCTTTGGGTTCCCTCCCAGGTTGGTAGCAGAACAGTTGACACGGATGGGTGTGGTGAGTAGCTGCACTGGGCAGGGTAGAGTTGGGTGACCTTTTTTGGCAAGTGGGATCACCAACGTGACATTCACTAACCTGAGGTCTAATGATTTGGCTCCAAATCCCAGCTCAACTGTTTCCAATCCTTGTGACCTGAGTAAATTTCTAATTCCTAAGGCCTCACATTCCAAGTTGTGTCCTGGAAGTAGAACCAATGGGGAATGTGCATCTGAACAATATTAGAGGGAGTCAAGTAGGTGTTGGAAAGGGCAAACACTACTGCCTCAGCATGTGGGGTGGGAGTCCCCATCCTGTGCTTGTCCATGGTGATGCAGGACTTGAGAAAAATGCAGCTTTCTCCTCCCTGCCAGCAATGGGGCAGAGAATCCAATGCCAAGAGCCACAAGAAGCTCAAACCACAACCTCCACCTGCACAGCAGCAGCTTGGAACACTGGGGCTTGGCCCAGGGATGGTGGACTCTGTGTTGGGGTGGGGCATGGCTGGGTAACACACCCGTCCTCCCCAGGATCTGTTCACTAAGGTGCTGGCATATGATTGTCTGTAGGCCATCTGGTCCCAGAGCGCCAAGAAGGGTGAGGAGCACCTTGCACCCTCCATCTCTGCTTCAATCACCCCATTCAACCATGTGGTCAACTGTGTCATCACCACCTGCCCTGGGGACCAGAATATGAAGGCTCTGGACAGGGTGTGGGTGGTAGAGAACAGATCCAGGTAAAGAGGAGCAGGTGGTGCCACCAGGATGGGGCTCTTGGATTCACAGTGAAAGCAGCTTTGATAAATTCAGTCTGGACTTGTCTGGATTAAGACGAAGAGGGATTTGTTGAGGTGGGCACAGCTCAGGAGCAGTTGGGGGCAGGAGGCCCTGGTCACCGGGTGTGGTGGACGCAGCTGACCCATTTCAGAAGCAGATGCTGAACACGAAGATGTAGCAGCTCTCCATCGCAGCAGCAGGATTCTCTTCCTGGGGCCTCGATGGCAGCAACATTTGTGCCAGCTTGTCATGAGAAGTATTTGGAAGATTTATGACATCGTGGCAGTTCATTCTGGACTCTGTTTGGAAACCTCACCTGAAAGAGGAAACAAAATATAAATGCCCAGTGCTGTGGGGAGCCTGTGTCAACCTGGTTGCTCTGAGCTGACCCATCAGGAGGACCCCTCCTGGGTGGACTCAGAGTTGTTGGCAGTTGGAACGTCCCAAGAGGATTCTTGGGGAGGGGAGGCCTTTGGCTTGGCACTGGCTGCAATAGGGGGGACAGAAATTCCAGGGCAGGCAGGAGCTGCTCAACCAGGTCTACAGAGCCACCTCTTCCCTGTCCAACTGTGGGACCGGCCACACACCCTGAGAACTGAACAGTGAACAGCACCTGGGCAGCAGTGCTGGATGGTGAGGTGGCTTCAGCTTGGACCGAGCTCCGTAGAGTCAGAGACTCCTCCAACTTGCAGCAGTACCCCTTGGGGACCCTGTTTCCTCATTTGAAATAAAGAGAAGACCACACTGTGTGCCCTCCTTGCCATGCGGGAGGGGATGAAGGGAGCACAGGAACGTGGGCGAGGTTTCCTGTGGGCCCAGGATGGAGAAGGCAGCACAGAAACGTGGGCGAGGTTTCCTGTGGGCCCAGGATGGAGAAGGCCTGGGAGAAGGCAGCCCATAATAGAATGTCACACTGAGATCTCTTGGGTGCGGATCTTGCCTGCACTTTGCAGATGAGCCAAGTGGCTCAGGGAAGCTGGGTGGCTTGCTAAGGGTCCCACAGGCTTGTTGCAGCTGGGATTCATGTCCCCAGTCAGTGTTCATGACTGGCAGCAGCAGCATTTCTTGCAGCTGATGCGGGCCGTCTGCCCTGTCACTTCCCCTGTCCTGTGAGCAGGAGCCCCCGGCCCTGTAGTCCACCAACACGCTTCAGGCCCCAAATCTCCCCGACGTTCCCCAGCCTCAGAGCGCCAGTGAGTTCCCGATCCAGGGCGGGCAAGTGCGGCTGCCACGGGGCTCAGGGTCCCTCGGGCTGAGCATGGGTTCTGGGTGTCCACGGTTTAGCGTTGGGGTCCCCCATGCTGTCCTGACCAGTCCTTGGACAGTGTCGAGTCCCCCATTGTCCAGGACCTGGGTGTATCTGGATGGAAATAGGAGAGGCTGAGAGATCTCTCAGTGTCCGGAGCCCAGAGGGCAGTGGGTATGTGCCATGTGGACGTGTCCCTGGTGCTGGCCCCAGGCCAGCCGCCTTTCCATGCAGGCACAGGAACCCAGCGCTGAGCCCAGCAGCAGTGTCGCCCAGTCCAGTGTCCAGCTCCAGCAAAGCCCCGACCTCAGCAGAGAGGATGCAGCTGCCTCCATGGCTGGACACGTGGCAAATGTGGAAATGAGCCTGGGCCTCGTCACTGCATGCCCTGACAGCCAGGAGAGGCATGTGCCTACCCACCCTTGTCACTGAAGGGGTATCCCTGGCCCCATTTCAAATGCCTGCATCTCCTCTCCACACCCACAAACAGTCAGGATTCCTGGCCAGGAAGCAGAGCTTCTAGAAGCCCCCTGACACCTGCCATTGGCCAGAGGTGTCCAGCAGGCTCTGGGGTTGAACCTCCTGACCTCGCTGTCCCCCCACAGATTGGGGAGTGAACCCCCCTCCCCTTCCTGCCTGGTGTCATCCAGTGTCACCTCAGCCTCCAGGCAGACCGCCTCCTCCTCAGCCCGCCCCCACTAGGGCCCCTGTGAGCACCCGCAGACCCTCTGGCTCACTGCCACCCCACAACCACAAGTGGGCGACTGCTGCATCATCCGTGCCAGCCTGGAAGGGGAAAACGGACCCGTGTATGACAGCGTCCTGGTGAGCCAGGTGGTTGCTGTCCCTGGGGCCCTCACTGTTCAGACAGCTGGGGGGGTATCCCCTTCACCAGCACAGGCCTGGCGCGTAGTAGGCTGTGGGCGTCCGGCTCCTCCTTCTGCCTGACATCCAGGCTGACATGTCTGTCCCCGGAACTCCTCATCTTGTTGTCCTGGAGGGGCCTGTCCAGGAGGACAGATCCCAGGGGCCAAAGAGATGCCAGAGGTGTGGGGGGAGGGACTGGCAGACACCGACCCCCTCGGTCCCCAGCACCCTCCTGTGTGGTGGCCTCTGTCACTAGGGCCCTTGATGCCTGTAGGAGCTGAGCAGGCTGAGGACCCAGAAGGAAGGGGCTCGGCTCTCGGGGAGGAGCTGTAAGGCAGACGAGCAGTTCTTGCAGGAGGTGGGAAGGAATGGTTGGAAAGACCCCCTGATTCCATGGAGGTCTCCCAGACGACCAGAAGAGGGCAGCGCAGACCCTGTGCATCCAGGCACGACTGCAGAGCCTGGGAGCCCTGTGCTCCCTGCTGAGACAGCTGCAGAGGGGCCCTGGCCACTGCCCTCGCAGGAGCCAGTCCTAAGGCCCACACCCTGATGTCTCTCCACACCCCAGCTGACCTGCTATGATAGGGCTCCAGCCATGATCCACAAGGCCAGGATGCATAACCTGGAAGACGAACCAGAGGGCAAAGAGCTGCTGCAAATGATTTTAGAGGATCAAAATAAATTGGAGGGCAGCAGTGAGAGGGGTGGCCTCCACACCCCACATCCAGCCCCAAGGACTGAGGCTGTTTGCCCCAGAAAACCTGCCAAAAGGCTGATGGTCTGCATCTTGCACTGATCCCAACCTGTTTGCAGAAGCCCTCGGTTCTTGCAACGACTACCCCCTGCTGATTCCATCTTCCAGTCCTGTGTCTTCTGTAGGCGAGGCCCAGGCAGTAGGGTCCTAGGGCAAAGATGGCATCAGTGAGATCCAAGAGCAAGGCCTCTCCACTTGGTTCAGTGGGCACCAAGCCTAGCCCACATAACCCTCTAGATGGCACCCTCTAGCCAGGATGGGATGAGCTGTGTACCACAGAGGATCACGATGGCTGTGGACACCAATATCAAATATTAAAATCCATGTGTTTATGATACAAAATTGCCTGATCCTTTGGAGGCTCCCGGGAGCCAACTCAGTATTCACTACAGTGACTTGAAGCCAAGGCAGCCTAGGGTCTGGGTCAAAGGACCAGTTACTCAGGCCCCTTGAGCCTTTTTCTCATCCCTGATGGGAAAGGAAACCACTCCATGTGAGAGCACAGGGCCTGTCCCTGTGCCATAAAGGGGAACTTTATTTTCTGTTTGGTGAGTTGATCACACCTTCTCAGCCATTAGCCCAAGGAAACAGTTCTGACTCCTGGTCCTTGTTTTCTAAATCCTCCCTTACCTTCCGGCACTGTTTGGTGAGATGGGCAGAGTAGGTGGGAGCCTGACTTTCAGAAAAGGAAGATGGAGGCCTGGAGAGGATGAGGACCTAGAGCTGGAGCCACACAATCGAGGCAGGAGCAGGAAGCCTGCCCCAGCATTGCTTTCCAGCAGGCTCTAGGTCAGAACAGACGAGCAAAATAGGATCAGAAAGGACGTCAGTGCTTGCTCAAGGGACCCCAGGCTTGGCCTGCCCTACCCTGGGCTTCATTTGCCTTGTCCTGAGGAGTGCGGGATTCAGGGGAGATGTCTGCCTTCTAGAAGGCTTCTTCCAGCCCGGGGATTCCCATCAGTGCAGCCATCTAGGACTGGGGAATGGGGTGTGCAGATGGAAGCACACTTAACAACTCTATGCTAGGAATACTAGGGGTGGAGTCAGAATCACTTGGTAACAAGTTTCATTGGCTTCAGTGGTTCTTTAGTCTTGCCTTTGGGTAGGTGTCATTCAGAGCAGTTTTTGGTGGTCATGGACCTGGATTGGGGGATCCACGTCTCTGACACAGGCCAGCCCTCGTGGGGACACCTAGGTGTAAGGTGGTCTGGGGCTCTCTGTGAGCACAGCTGACTGCACTTCTGCCCCTCCCCAGCAGTACTGAAGAGCCCTGACAAGGCCAGTGTCTTCTATTGTGGATTCTTTGGTCTCCTGTCATTTTCTTCTCATCAAGCGGACCTCCCCTATGAAGATCTAGGTCAGGATGGGAGCCCTCTCAAGCCTTCTGTGGAAGAAGGAGAAGGGACTCAAAGTTCTCAAACTCCAGCTTCTAACTGGGCCTGAAGCTGCCAGTTGCAGGGTCACCTGACCTGGGTCCTGCTGACTGCCCACTTCTTAGGGGAGACAGATCCACTTTGAAGAACGGAAGATGGCGAGTTGCAATGTCACTCACGGCGGGAGGGGAGGGAAGTCAGCAACCGACTTTGGCAGAACCGTCCCTGGCACCATACCCCTTCCTCCTGGACAGGAGACTGTCCCAGGGGAAAGTGAGGAGAGGGAGTAGGGATCAAGTTCGATTTGCTGGAGGAGATGCTATTTGAACCCAGCTCTGAGAATGGTTAGGTGAGTGGGCAGGATTGGAGGTGGGGAGAGGTAGTGGCAGGAGCTCAGGTCCAGACACTGCTCTCGAGATTGCCCAGCATCCCCTTCCAGTCATCCTCAGCATTCTCTCCATGCCAGGAACACAAAATCGTGGCACAGAACAACCTGTTCCCATCAACCTGCAGAAATCTCAGCATTGTGCCAGAGGAGCAATTTGAAGCTTGGTCCAGGTCCTAGGAGGGGCTCAGCAAGGTGGACAGGAAAGGCCAGGGCAGGAATTGGGTGATAGCAGGAGAAGTACACTCTCCCTAGTGGCTGTGGCCAGAGAGCCCATGCTATGGCTTCTTATTTAGCATCAGACTTGTCTGGGGACACTGGGGCATCTGGACTCCAACTATTGGGTCGACACTGAAAGGAGACCTGGAATGAGGCTCCCTGGGTCCCCTGTCATGCAGCAACCCCTTTTCTTGAGAGCTGAAGTCTGTCCTTCCATCAGCCAACAACACCTTCAAGACCTGGAAGAACAAGGTCAAGATAAAATGCAAGTGGGGGTCTTGGCCTGCAGTAGGAAGGAGTTGGTTGCTTGGGGGCCCAGTGAAGCCCAGGGTTCCACATAGTCCCTGGAAGTCAGACATCCTGTGCTGGGTTTTTTACTCCACTCCTGTCCAACCTGTGACAGGTGCAAGTTGCCTCATCTCTGGGTCTCAGGGGAAATGGGGTGATGTTGAATGATCTCTCAGACAGCTGGAGCATGATCATTAGCTGGTTGTCCCATAAGCAAACTGTAGTTGTAGTTCAAGGAGGCTTAGCTATATTCTGGGACAGACTCCCTCCCTCCCCAGTGTAAGCCTTCCATCAATCTGCCAGGCCCCAACTCATCATCAAGTACCAGGACCAGCTGTTACACCCCTGATGCACTCAGGGGCAGCTTGTCAGGGACATAGCCAACAAGCTCAGCATTCACAGGACTGACTCCTCCAGCTCCATTGAGGAAGAGATCAGCGTAAGCCTTGTCCCAGAGTGCCCTGAGGCCAGGAAAAGGAGGTGACTTTGTCCCTTCTCCATGACAGCTCTTCCTTGATCCATCCATTCCTGGGACTACCATTTACTGTATGCTACTACAATCACCAATAGGCCCTTGGGCTTCTAGAAGCTTTTATAAGCCCCATGGACCTGTTCACAAGGTGTTTGGCTTCTGCCACTCTAGCTGTCCCCCACAGTTCAGAGAGTTGCCCTCCCTGTAATCCCAGAGGATTTGAGGGCTCAGCTCAGCTTCTAGTTGCACCTCTTCCCCCTGGGTCTCTCTCTACCTTGTCCATTGCAGTCTAGTCCACCCACAGGTGCTCCTTCTTATGGGACTGCAACCACAACACCTCACTGCCCCTGTCCAGACAGCAGGGGGCAACAGCAGCTTGTTTATTATCCTGGACGTGACTAAACAGCAACAGGTAGAAGAGCATCCTGGGAGCCAGGTGGGTGCGGCTTCCCCTTGCTGTCCTGTTCAGTCCTCTCTGGTTAATTACTCCTCCTGGACAAGTACTTTTACAGGTAGCCAGGTCCGGGCCTCCAGCCAGAATGCTACCCCTTTTCCCCCAGGATGACGTAGGTGGCTGCCATAGCACCCACTATACAAAGGAGAACCAGGAAGGCCTCCTCACATCTGGCTGATGCACAGGGGTCCATGCTTGGCTGGAGGTGACCACGTGCCCGCTAAGCTCTCTCCAGCTCTGGGGCATGAAGGCTCTCATGAGACAAACTGGGTAGTGTCCTCTGCTCACCTGCCAGTCTGCAGTGGCCCCAAGTCCTTTTTCCAGTATTCACAGCCATGAGTGGCCTGGAGCAGACGCTGTCTCCAGCCTGCTTTGCAGAACCCCATCCAGCTTCATGTGTATTTTATTCTCCAGTGGAGTATGCCACAGCCCTGCCTACCCCAAAGCCCGCCTGCTGCATAGGTCCTCTCTGTCATCCACCCACCCTCTAAGGCTGAGGTCAGAGGCCACTTTTATAGGCCCTGGGGCAGGGCACAGCATTTGGAGTCAGATGACCTCAATGCAAACCACAAATGGTCTTTGAATAGCCCTGTTCATTCAAGCCAATATGGTCACTGCTAGAGCCAGTTTCCTCAAATTAAAGCGGGGTCTTGGACACAACCACATGAGAGTTTTGGGGGGTTGGAACAGGGCACGTGAAATCATCTGAAGAGTGTGGGCTTTTGGAGATCTGCCTGGCCTTAGGAGCATTCAGCACAGAAGGAGGCCTCTGATGACCAGAAGGAATAACAGAAGCAGTGAGAGCAGAGTGCCAAAGTCCCACCTTCCAGGCTGGGACCTTGGTGCTGATGCTGCCTGCTCATACATTAAGTGGGGGAAGCCACTGTGTACCCTAATGGCAGTCACTGTCCCCAACACTCACTTAGCTTGGCAGTTGAACCCTCCTCTCTTGTTCCCCCCAGCTCACCCATTTACCAGTGAGAGTCCCTGGACGCAGTAGACCTTGGTTTCTGGGATCTTGTCAGGAAGGAGGAGGGATGGGTCGAAGAGAAAGAGCTTCCTGGTCTTCTCGTCTGCCCAGACTCAGGGGATGCTACTGGCTTCTAGGTCACTCTGACCTGACCATCTGCCTATCCAGGCTCTCTTGGAGGGGGAGGGGGAGCATCTGGTAACCTTGGCTGCAGGGGTGGGGTCAAAATAATTTGTTGTTCCCACGTCTCCAAGCTCTCCATTTTCAATAGAGCTGACCTTGCCTGGCTAAATTGGGGTGACTGCAAGCCCTAAGTGACATTGTGAGCACACAGCAGGGGACGGTGGGATTCAGGGAATCCTGCCTGATGGTTCCCATGAGCAGAGCCATTGGGGTATCGGAAGTCCCACAGAGAACCAAACAACATGCACATCCTAGAGCCTGCCCCTCATGCCTGCAGGTTGCCCTGATGGGCACTTCCAGGGGGATGTGGGCGCGGGCCTTGGAGGAACCTAAGGCAAGGCTTGGTCCTGGCAGGAGCTGAAGTGGAGACAGGGGTAGGCCTGAATGGATCCAAGGATTTCCCCGCCCACTGTGTCCCGAACACTTGCACCCAGCCTGAATCCAACAGTGAATCAGGGCCCCCAGCGGTCTGGTATGGGGCAGACTCTGGGAGCCAAGCTGCTTTTGGGAGGAGGTGATGAGGGGCCTTGGGTCCAGTGTGGGCAGAGCTCAGGCCTAGAACCCAGCAGCTGGTCATGGCCCTCCACTGTGTACATCCATGGCAGTCAATGCCTGAGAGTCCTAGGCCCCACTCAGGGCCCTGAAAGTAGTGACCCAGGCTAAGGACATTGGTAGGTTCCAGGTGATGCCCTGCTCAGACCCTCTTCTCCCATCAGGGGTGGTTAGGAGTGCCATATGCCACTGGCCCATATCCTAACACAAAATATGATGGTAGGTTCTAGGTGATGCCCCACTCAGGCCCTCTTCCCCCATCAGGGGTGGTTAGGATTGCCATATGCCACTGGCCCACAGCCTATCACAATTACAAACAGCTTTATACCTGCAAATTTGGCAACTTAGAAGAAATGGATCTGCCTCTTGAAAAATAAAAAATAACAAAACGCCAAAACTTAAGAAGAAGAAATAGATAATCTCAGTAGTCCTATAGCTATTGAAGAAAGTGAATATATAGTTTTTTAACCTTCAAAAAAAGAAAGCTCTGGGCCTATATGTTTTTACTGGTGAATTCTACCAAATATTTAAAGGAGAAATAATACCAATTCTACAACAACTTTTCAGAAAATAGAAGAGACAACACATCTGTGCCAATTTGAATCTCTTTTGGACCCCAGAAGAGCCACGTCCTTTAATCCTCATTCAATATTGCTAGGTAGGAGCTTTTTGATTGTTCCCATGGAGATATGACCCATCCAATTGTGGGTAGTAACTTTTGATTAGATGGGTTCTTAGAGATGTGTCTCCACATATTCAAGGTGGGGTTGCTTACTGGAGCCCTTTAAGAGGGAACCATTTTGGAAAAAGCTACACAGCCTATGCAGCCAGAGACCTTTGGAGATAAAGAAGAAAAATGTCCCTGGGAGAGCTTCATGAAGCAAGAAGCCTGGAGAGAAAGTTAGCAGATGTTGCAATGTTTGCCATGTGCCTTTCCAGTTGAGAGAGAAACCCTGAACATCGTCGACATTTCTGAAGCAAGAGATCTTTCCCTGGATGCCTTAGATTGGACATTTCTATAGCCTTGCTTTAATTTGGACATTTACATGGCTTTAGAACTGTAAACGTGCAACTTAATAAGTTTCCTTTTTAAAAAGCCATTCCATTTCTGGTATATCGCTTTCCTGCAGCTTGCAAACTAAAACAATATTCCTACTCATTTTATGAGGTTGCATTATCCTAATGCTGAAACCAAACAAAAACATTACAAGGAAAAAAATGCATTCTCTTAGCCTCTAGGAGTATCGGTATAAGAATTCTCAACAAAATATTAGCAAATCAAATCCAGTGATAGATATAAAAAGGATAATAAATCACAACCAGGCGGGATTCATCTGAAGAATGCAAGGCTGATTCATTATTTGAAAATCAATTAATGTCATTCACAATATTAACAGACTAAATAAGTAATGCCAACAGATGGGGGAAAAAGCATTTGACAAGAACACAAAGGCAATTTAATGTAGAAGGGACAGTTTTCCTAATAAATGGTGCTGGAATGCTCAGACAGCCATATGCAAAATAAAAGGAGGAGGAGAAAAAGGAGAACCTAGAAACACACCTCACACATTATACCAAAATTAGGTTAAAATGGATTGTAGACTTAATGTAAAATGTAAAAGTATTAAAACATTTCAAAGAATATATTGGAGAAAATCTGACTAACGGGGTTTGATGATGAGTTTCCAGATTTGTCACCAAAAGCATGTCCCATAAGAGAAAGATTTGGTATGTTGGAATTGGTCAAAAATTAAAATCTTTTGTCCTTTGAAAGAAACTGTTTTGAGAATGAAGACAAGCTACAAACTGAAAAAAAAAATATTTACAAATCACATTTTTGATAAAACATCAGAATATATAAAGGACTTAAAATTCAATGAAGAAAAACAAAGGGTGAAAGATCTGAACAGAACTTCACTAAGGAAGACATGTGGACTCGGTTATTCTCATCTAATTAATATGAAATGGAAAGGGAAAAATAATAGCTTCATATGGGAGAAGCCTGGCAGACCCCCCCCTTAACCAAATGATCACATGCCCCCTGAAATGATAAGATGAGAACATTTCACTTCTGTGGTATTTTTCCTTAAAATATGTAACTCCAGTCGATCTATAAAATACCTGACTGCTGCTCTTCAGAAGAGTCAAAGTAATGACAGGCAAGGAAAGATTGTGAAACTCACAGATCAGAGGAGCTAAAGGAAACATGATGTATAAATACAACATGGTATCCTGTGTTGGTTCCTGGAACAAAAAACAAAATTAATGGAAAGACTGGTGAAAGCTGAATTAAGTCAGTACTTTAGTTCACAGATTGGACCAATGTGAATTTCTTAATTTTGGTAACTGTACCATAGTTATGTAAGATGAGAACATCAGGGGATCTTGGATGAGATGTATATGTGAAATCTCTATACTACCTTTGCAACTCTTCCATAAGCCTGAAATTA
This sequence comes from Myrmecophaga tridactyla, assembly GCA_004026745.1. Classification (NCBI taxonomy): domain Eukaryota; kingdom Metazoa; phylum Chordata; class Mammalia; order Pilosa; family Myrmecophagidae; genus Myrmecophaga; species Myrmecophaga tridactyla. The sequence continues at coordinate 49,543 of PVIY010004533.1, forward strand.
TTTCAAAATTAAGAGTTTATTTATTTACTTATTTACATGGGCAGGCATTGGGAATTGAACCCAGGTCTCTGGCATGGCAGGCAAGAATTCTGCCACTGAGCCACCATGGCCCACCCAAGAGTTTATTTTTCAAATGGGGAGGAAGAGAGGATGCATTCTGGTTCATTGGGACTACATGAGCAAAGAGCATGGTGGGTGGTTGGGGAGCTGGTGGGTGGGAGCATACAGAGGTGGGGAAGGTCAAGCCAGCATATCCTAAAACATAAATTTTGATGCAGGAAAAAGCAAGATCAGTTCCTCATATATGAGGTGACCTTATAATGTATCATCCAAATTAGATATTTTTGAGAATGGAAGGGGGTGCTCAGCAGACAGGAGGCTGTGGCAAGCATAAGCGGAGATATCCTAAGCAAACTGGACATATGGGGGCACCCTATTTATATGCTGTGCTAAGGGGCTTGGACTTGATTTGAGAACAGTATTTTCCATAATGCATATTTTGATGGCTATAACAGGCAGTAAGCATAAAAAATTCCATGTTAAAAAAAGATTCAGAAAACGCTGGATAAAAGAAAGTTAAACCTGTTTCTTAACCGAACCACTTTTCAGGGAATTTAATTTACAAATGTACACTGTGAATCTTTAAGATTGTAATATAATGTGTTTCCCAAACATATTCTCTGGACTCCTTCCCTGATTCCCACCCCCAATGTCATCCCTGATCTCTGACCTGCCCAGGAATATTTATTTTCGAGGGATACACTTTGGGGCATGCTGCAGTCAGTCATAGCAGTGGCATGAAGCATGGAGTGACGTTTTCAAATTCTGTCTTCAAATAGTTCTGTGGAGGCTTTGAGGGTAACGGAGTTGAGTAGAACTTGAGGTAAAGATACGAGTGAGGTGGCTGCTTCAGTGGCTCAGGCTGCAGACAATGAGGACCAGAGAGAAGAGGGCACAAATGAACAATATTTAGGAGATAAAATTAGAAACAAAGACAAGCTACAAGGCACAAATGTCCACAAAAGATATATGTGGGACATCCATTTATCACCTCTATTTTTAAAAGGCAGAGCCAAATCTGACTCTGGCATATGCTTGGCACGTGACCAGGTACTTGTGGGGTATTAAATAGAAAAACAAATACTGCAGAGAGACACTGGGGGTGCTTAAAAAGAGGCACAATGAAACTGCTCTTTTTCATTAAATATTAATTTAAATTGTTTTAAAATATAGCATGGATTTCTTAAAACAGCTGTAATCTTCTTATTGTATCATCATTCAAAAACAAACTTTCTTAAGTCAGCCTGCACCTCAGTTTTATCAATAAATTCCTTGTCTTGCTATATTTACTTTCCTGAGTCTTTTACTTCTCTGGTTCTCCCACAAGACCCCATAATGGTCTAATTGTAGCCCACTGGTTATTAAATGAACAGGTCATCACCTGCTTTCATTCACTGGAATCACTACTTCAGACACTGAGATTCAGCAGAAGTAAGTCTAACACAGCAGAGGTTTTGGAGGTGTTATTAATTTATTTTTCAAATATTTTTATTAGCAAAACAACATACAAACACAAACATTCTTAACATACAAACATTACATACATGGTATACAATTGATGGCTCACAATACCATCACATGGTTGTATATCCATCACCATGATCATTTTTTAGAGCATTTGCATCAATCTAGAAAAAGAAATTAAAAAGAAAACAGAAAAAACTCATACATACCATATGGCTTACCCCTCCTTCTCATGGACCACTAGTATTTCCATCTACCCAATATATTTTAACCTTTGTTCCCCCTATTATTTTTTGTTTATTTTTATCCATATTTTTTACTCATCTGTCCATACTCTAGATAAAGGGAATATCAGACACGAGGTTTTCATAAACACACAGTCACTCTGTAAACATTATATCTCCATACAATCATCTTCAAGAAACAAGGCTAATGGAGTTTAGCTTACAGTTTCAGGTACTTTCCTTTAGCCACTCAAATATACCATAAACTGAAAAGGGATATCTATATAATGTGTAAGAATAACCTCCAATATAATCTCACAACTTTATTTGAAAACTCTCAGCCACTGACACTTTATTTTTTCTCATTTCTCTCTTATCCCTCTTGGTCAAGAAGGTTTCCTCAATCCCTTGATGCCAAGTCGCAGCTCATCCTGGGATTTTTATTCCATGTTGACAGGGAGATTCACATCCCTGGGAGTCATTTCCCATGTAGCAGGGGAGGGCAGTGGGTTCCCTTGCAGTGTCAGACTAGAGAGAGAGAGGCCACATCTGAGCAAAAAAAAGAGGTTCTCTGGGGGTGACTCTTAGGCCTAATTTTAAGTTGGCTTAGCCCATCCTTTGCAGGAATAAGTTTCATAGAGGTGAACCCAAAAATTGGGGGCTCAGCCTATTGATTTGGTTGTTCCCTCTGCTTGAGAGAGTATTTGAGATTCTCCAAATGCGGACCCTGCAAATAGGTCTTTAATCATTGTCCAAAGCATTCTGGGATTTATCGGGGCATCACACTAATCTGGACAGACCAATAAAATCTCATGCCCTATTCAAGATTCCCTGTATTTATGCTGTTCAACTAAACTGACCAGACAAGTTAAATTAGGAAATGCACTACCCAAAATATAAATTTTGCACCAAATAAACATCTCCCTTTGATCTCACACAGAAGTTGAAGTTTTAAAATATGGACAATAATACCATCCTTTACCCAGTCTTCTGATATGCCTTAGTCCTATCTATATCAGCTTCATTTATATCTCTACTCGATGTCTGATCACTTTTTCAACTTTTTAAAACATTCCTGTATGGGGTACTGCTGACTTTCATAGCTTCAGAGCTCTGACTCTGAGCCACAGGTATCACATAAATACCTGAAGTTTCTGGGAAAGACCAGATTATATACAAACAGCTCAGTATCTCAGAATTTAGAATTAGCAATTACACCTCCTAAATATATGTGACTGCTTTATGAGCTTACAATCTAGGACCCTTACAATAAGTCCCAATAACCCAAGCTCTTGACTTTAGTTCACTGAGTTTTTATACTGTAGTTAGTCCATATAATTGAGGTGTGGTAATATTTGTCTTTTTGTTCCTGACATTTCATTCAATATACAGTTCTTAAGGTTCATTCCTCTAGTTGCATGCCTCACAACTTCATTCCTCCTTGCAGTGGCTCAGTAGTCCATTGTATGCATATATCATAGTTTCCCTTTCCATTCCTCACTCTTTGTACCTTTAGGCCCCCCCCCATTTATTGTGGCTTATGCTCACTGCCACCAGAAACACTAGTGCACAAATGCCCATTTGTGTCCCCACACTCAGTTTCTCCAGGTATATACTGAGCAACCAGGTTGCAGGATCATATGGCAAACCCACCCCTAGCCTCCTATGGAACCACTACACTGCTCTCCAAGGGGCTGCACCTCTCATTTCTCTACCAACAATGAATAGGTACATCTCTTTCTCCACATTTTCTCTAGCACTATTTTCTCTCTGGCCATTTTTAAATAGATTTATTCATACATCATACAATCCAGCCTCAGTGTACAGACATGCCTTCACCACCATACTCTATCTGAAGACATTTCCTTTTCTTGCACAAAGAATCCATACCCCTTTCCCAATGTCCCTGCCTGCTGACATTTTGTTTTGGCATATTGCCTTTGTTATATTCAGTGGAAGCATATTACAATGCTTCTGTTGACCATAGACCCTAGCTTAAAGTGATTGTACTTTTTTCCATAAACCACCTATTTTCAGCACCCTGCAATACTGACATTCCTTTGTTCTTCTTCCTGCAAAAACATTTTTAAATTTGTACATTTAATCACTTCGTTGCCCACTCTAGGCATTCCTAAAATTATACCGTAATCATTCTTTATCCTCTACCCTACCTTCAGGTTTCATACATGTCCACAGCCCTTCTCCCTCAACCATACTCACATTCAACTTCATTCAGTGTACTTACATTATTGTGCTACAATCAGGTAGTATTGTGCTATCCATACTGAATTTTTACAATCAGTCTTGTTGCACAATCTGCATTCCTTCAGCACCAATTGCCCAATCTCTACCCTATTTCTATTACCTGATAACATGTGTTCTTAACTTAAATTCTCCAAATTCACTCATTAATGTTAATTCATATCAACGAGACCATGCAATATTTGTTCTTTTGTTTCTGGCTAATTTTACTCAGCATAACGTCTTCAGAGTCCATCTATGTTGTTACATGCTTCATGACTTTATTCTGTCTTATGGCTCCATAATATTCCATCATATGTATATACCACAGCTTGTTTAGCCACTCATCTGTTGAAGGACAGGGCTGCTTCCATCTCTTGGCAATCGTTAATAATGCTACTATAACCATTGGTGGGCAAATGTCCATTTGTGTCCGTGCTCTCATGTCCTCTGAATAGACACCTAGCAATGGGATTGCTGCATCATATGGCAATTCTATACTCAGCTTCCTGAGGAATCACCAAATTGCCTTCCACAGCAGTTGTAGTTGTTCCATTTTACATTCCCACCAACATTTCTACATCCTCTCCAGCATTTGTTGTGTTTTTTATAATGGCCATTCTAGTGTGTGTCAGATGAAACCTCATTGTAGTTGTGACTTGCATTTCCCTAATAGCCAGTGAAGTTGAGCATCTTTTCATGTACTTTTTAGCCATTTGTATTTCCTCTTCTGAGAAATGTCTGTTCTTGTCTTTTACCCATTTTTTAATTGGGTTGTTTGTCTTTTTGTTATTAAGTTGAACAATCTCTTTATATATTCTGGATACTAACATGTGGTTTCCAAATATTGTCTCCCATTGTGTAGGCTGCCTTTTTACTTTCTTGACAAAGTTCTTTGATGCACAGAAGTGTTTAATTTTGAGGAGCTCCCATTTATCTATTTCTTTCTTCAGTGCTTGTGACTTGGGTGTAAGATCCAGGAAACCAGCTCCTATTACAAGCTTTATAAGATACTTCCCTACACTTTCTTCTAAAACTTCTATAGTTTTAGATATAATGTTTAGGACTTTGATCCATTTTGAGTTAATGTTTGTATAGGGCGTGAGATGTGGTCCTATTTCATTCTTTTGCATATGGATATCCAGTTCTCCAAGCACCATTTACTGAAGAGGCTGCTCTGTCTCAGGTAAGTTGGCTGGACTACCTTATCAAAGATCAATTGTCTGTAGATGAGAGGGTCTATATCTGAACACTCTATTCAATTCCATTGGTCAGTGTATCTATCCTCATTCCAGAACCATGCTATTTTGACCACTGTAGCTTCATAATTGCTAGTGTGAGATTTCCCACTTCATTTTTCTTTCTCAAGATATTTTTAACTATTCGGGGCACCCTGCCCTTCCAAATAAATTTGGTTTTTGGTTTTCCTATTACTGCAAAGTAAGTTTTGTGGATTCTAATTGGTATTGCATTGAATCTATAAATCAATTTGGGTAGAATTGACAATTTCACTATACTTAGCCTTCCAAGCTATGAACACTGTATGCCCTTCCATTTATTTGGGTTTTCTATGATTTCTTTTAGTGATTTCTTATAGTTTTCTATGTACAGATCTTTGTATCCTTGCTTAAATTTATTCCTAAATACCTGATTCTTTTGGTTGCTATTGTAAATGGAATTTTTTCTTGATTTCCTCCTCATATTGCTCATTACTAGTGTATAGAAACACTACTGATTTTTGGGTGTTCATCTCGTACCCTGCCACTTTCCTGTACTCATTTATTAGCTCTAGTAGCTTGGTGGTAAATTTTTCAGGATTTTCAACATATGGTATCACATCATCTGCAAACAGTGAGAGTTCTACTTCTTCCTTGCCAATTAGGATGCCTTTTATTTATTTTTATTGTCTAATTGCTCTGGCTAGAACTTCCAGCACAATGTTGAATAACAATGGTGACAGTGGACATTCTTGTCTTGTTCCTGATCTTAGGGGGAAAGCTTTCAGTCTTTCTCCATTGAAATTATGTTAGCTGTGGGTTTTTCATATATTCCCTTCATCTTGTTGAGGAAGTTCCCTTCTATTCTTATGCTTTAAAGTGTTTTCATCAAGAAAGGAGGTTGAATTTCTCAAATTCCTTTTCTGCATCAATCGAGATGATCATGTGGTTTTTCTGCTTTGATTTGTTGATATGGTGTATAACATTAATTGATTTTCTTATGTTGAACCAATCTTGCATACCTGGAATAAATCCCACTTGCTCATGGTGTAAATTATTTTAATGTGCTGCTGGATTCAATCTGCAAGTATTTTGTTGAGGATTATTGCACCTATATTCATTAGAGAAATTGGTCTGTAATTTTCTTTTCTTGTAGTACCTTTGTCTGGCTTTGGTATGAGGGTGATGTTGACTTCATAGAATGAGTTAGGTAGACTTTCCTCCTCTTCAATGCTTTTGAAGAGTTTGAGCAGGATTGGTTGAATTCACCTGTGAAACCATTTGGTCCTGGACTTTTCTTTCTTGGGAGCTTTTTAATGACTGATTCAATCTCTTTACTTGTGATTGGTTTGTTGAGATCATCTATTTCTTCTTGAGTCAATGTCAGTTGTTCCTGCCTTTCTAGGAAGCTGCCCATTTCATCTACATTGTCTAGTTTATTAGGGTATAGTTGCTCATAGCATCCTCTCATTATCTCCTTCATTTCTGTGGGGCCAGTGGTTATGTCTCCTCTTCCATTTCTGATTTTATTTATTTCTATCCTCTCTCTTTTTCTTTCTGTGAACCTAGCTAAGGGTCCATCAATTTTATTAATTTTCTCAAAGAACCAACTTCTGGTTTTGTAAATTTTCTTGATTGTTTTCATGTTCTCAATTTCATTTATTTCTGCTCTAATGTTTGTTATTTCTTTCCTTTTGTTTGCTTTGGGGATAATTTGCTGTTATTTCTCTAGTTCTTCCAAGTGAGCAGTTAATTCCTCGAGTTTTGCTCTTTCTTCTTTTTTGATATAGGCACATAGGGCAATAAATTTCCCTCTTAGCACTGCCTTTGCTGCATCCCATAAATTTTGATATGTTGTGTTTTCATTTTCATTTGCCTTGAGATATTTTCTAATTTCTCTTGCAATTTCTTCCTTGATCCACTGGTTGGTTAAAATGTATTATTTAGCCTCCATATATTTGTGAATTTTCTGGCCCTCTGCCTATTATTGATTTCCACTTTATTCCTTTATGATCTGAGAAAGTGTTTTCTATGATTCAATCTTTTAAAATTTATTGAAACTTGCTTTTTGACCTAGCATATGGTCTATTCTTGAGAATGATCCATGAGCACTTGAAAAAAGATGTATCCTGCTGTCATGGGGTGTAGTGTTCTGTAAACATCTGTTAAGTCTAGTTCATTTATTGCATTGTTCAAATTCTCTGTTTCTTTGTTGATCCTCTGTCTGAATGTTGTATCTGATGATGAGACTGGGGAATTGAAGTCTCCAACTATTATGGTAGAGGTGTTTATTTTTCCCTTCATCATTTTCAATGTTTGTGTCATGTATTTTGCAGCACTCTGGCTTGGTGTATAAATATTTATGATTGTTATGTCTTCTTCTTGAATTGCTCCTTTTATTAATACATAGTGCCCTTCTTTGTCTTTTTTTAATTGTTTTACATTTGAGGTCTTATTTGTCAGATATTAGTGAAGCTACTCTTGCTTTTTTCTGATTGCTGTCTGCATGAAATATCTTTTCCCAACCTTTCACTTTCAGCCTATTTTTGTCCTTGGGTCTAAAATGAGCCTCCTGTAGACAGCTTATAGATGGGTCCCATCTTTTTTTTTAAATCCATTCTGCCAATCTATGTCTTTTGATTGGGGAGTTTAATCCATTAACATTTAGTGTTATTACTGTAAAGACAGTACTTTCTTCTGCCATTTTGCCTTTTGGATTTTATATCATATCTAGTTGTTTGTTGTTCGTTTCTCTTTTTACCTTTACTGGTAGTCTTCATTTCTATACTCTTCTCCACACCTCTCTATCCTGCCTTTCCCTATCTGCTTGTAGTGCTCCCTTTAGTATTTCTTGCAGAGCCAGTGTCTTGGTCACAAATTCTCTCAGTGTTTGTTTGTATGAAAATATTTTAATCTCCCCCTCATATTTGAAAGACAAATTTGCAGGATATATGTTCTAGTTTGCTAGCTACCAGAATGCAGTATACCAGAAACAATGGCGTTTAAAAAGGGGAATCAATATGTCGCAAATTAACAGTTTTTAGGCTGTGGAAATATCCCAATTAAAGCAAGTCTATAGACATGTCCAATCTAAGACATCCAGGGAAAGATGCCTTACTTCAAGAAGGCTGATGAAGTTCAGGGTTTCTCTCTTAAGTGGAAAGGCACATGGTGAACATGGTCATGGTTTCTCTCTCTCATCTGAAAGGGCACGTGGTGAACATGGCATCTCTGCTAGCTTCCTCTCCAGCTCTCTGGGAGGCATCTTTCTTCTTCATCTCCAAAATTCACTGGCCAGTGGACTCTCTGCTTTGCGGTTTTGTGGCATTTTGTCATCCTTCTCTGCTCTTTCTGAATCTCCTGCTTTCTTCAGAATGTTTTCTCCTTTATAGGATTCCAATAAACTAATCAAGACTCACCTGGAATGGATGGAGACACATCTCCACTAATCCAGTTTAACAACCACTCTTGACTGAGTCACATTTCCAGAGAGATGATCTAATTAAAGTTTCAAACATACAGTACTGAATAGGGATCAGAAGAAACAGCTGCCTTTACAAAATGGGATTAGGATTAAAACATGGCTTTTCTAGGGTACATGCATCCTTTCAAACCAGCACAATATAGAATTCTTGGTTGGCTGTTTTTCTCTTTTAGAATCTTAACTATATCATACCACTGCCTTCTCACCTCCATTGCTTCTGCTGAGAAATCCACACAGTCTTCTTTGGCTTCCCCTGTGTGTGATGGAGTGCTTTTCTCTTGCTGCTTTCAAAATTCTCTCTTTTTCTTTGACTTCTGACAGTCTGATTAGTAAGTGTCTTGAAGTATGTCTATTTGGGTCTATTCTGTTTGGGATACACTGCACTTCTTGGATCTGTAATTTTATGTCTTTCATAAGAGATGGTAAATTTTTAGTGATTATTTCCTCCATTAGTCTTTGTCCTCCTTTTCCCTTCTCTTCTCCTTCTGGGACACCCACAACACGTATATTCATGTGCTTCATATTGTCATTTAATTCCCTGAGACCCCAATCATATTTTTCCATTCTTTTCTCTATATTTTCTTTTATGTGTCAGATTTCAGATGTCCAGTCCTCTAGTTCATTAATTCTTTCTTCTGCCTCTTCAAATCTATCATTGTAGATTTCCATTTTTTTTAAAATTTCTTCTACTGTGACTTTCATTCCCATAAGTTCAGCAATTTGTTTATTCAAGCTTTCAATTTCTTCTTTTTGTTCACCCAACACCATCTTTATATCCTCTCTCAACTTGATGATTTGATTTTTCATGAGACTTTCCATGTCTGTTCTAACATCCTGAACTAGTTGTTTCAACTCCTGTATCTCACTTGAATCGTTGGTTTGTTCCTTTGACTGGGCTATATCTTTGATTTTCCTAGTATAACTCGTTATTTTTTGCTGGCATCTAGGCATTTGATTTCCTTAATTTATTCTGGAGGTTGTTTTCATTCTTTTACCTAGGGTTTTCTTGTTGGATGGCTTTGTTCTCTATATGTTCTTTTACACTCAGTTCAACTTATTCTAGACTTCTAGCATAGGTTCTGTTTAACTGATCAGAATTTTTCAGTTCTTGTGTTTTCTTTTTCTTGCCCAGCCTACCTGGAGCATTTTTTTTTTTTTTTGAGGAGGGTCTCCTCAGGTATCATAGACCCTAGTCAGATTTTCCCAGACCAGACTCGCTTCTTAAGGAGGAAAGAGTTGCCTGCATCAGTTTTCCCTGAGGGTGGGACCCAGCAGGTTGTCAGACTTTCCTATGAAGCCTCTAGGCTCTGTGTTTTCCCTATCCTGCACAACAGGTGGCGCATGTCTGCCTGTAGCTTCCCACCAGGGTAAAGTGGTTTGGTGCCTTCACCTTCTGCAGACTCTCGCTGCTGGAGGCATGGTTGAGACAGAGGTGAGGTTTTAGGTTGGCATTAATTGCTCCAGTTTTCCAGTCCCTGGGGCCTGAATTCCTTGAGGGAGGGATTCCACGTGAGCTGTGCCCCCTTTTCTCCTGGGGAAGGTACAGTCTTTAGCAATTTAACTCCTTTCACCTGACTAGTTACTTTGTCTCTCAGACAAGCTTAATTCCACCCTCGCCTGGGGCAGTGCTGGAGACAGAAGACTTGCAGTTGTATCTATCTAGTGAGTTGTTAAGGAGTAGAGACAAAGCAAAACAAAAACAAACAAACAAACAAAAGGCAGGATCCCTGGTCCTGGGGTTTTGGCAATCAAGAGCTTAAGTTGGTATGTAGCTCTATGTATCTCCAGGCTCTATATGCCCCCTTTTGGTAGGGTCCAACCCCCTTCAGGTATTTTTGCTGTCCAACTCAAAAAGCCTGTTTTCTCTGTGGTTTTTTGTTTTGTTTTGTTTTTCTGTCAGCCCTGCCCCTCTCTGCCAGAGCAAAAACTCCTAGTACTTTTATCTCTTATTCCAGATTTATCTGAACTGGGGACTTATTTTCAGTAATTAAAATTTGTTAATTAATTTTGCAGTTGGAGCTTGGCTGAGGTAAAGCTTTGCTGCTAGTAAAGTCTCTTTCTTTTCCCCTCTGGGGAACCAGTATGCCGTGCCCATGGGGAAAGGGTGCCAGCTTTGGGGGCTTGGAATCACAACTGGTCCAGCTTGTCCAGACTGGTTTACACTGTGGGTCTTGTCACTGATGTGGCCCCAGCAGTTGTTTTGCACTGTTCTTGGCTATTTACTAGCTGCTCTGGAGGACGAACTAGGTTCCACACCTCACTAAGCTACCATCTTGCCACCAGCTAGAGGTGGTATTTAGATTGATAAGGACAAGCCTGCTGACCAGTCATTCCCACTCAAGGAGTTACTTCTGATTGCCCTTCAAAATCTCTCCAAGAAGGCCAAATTCCCCTAAATCCCAGCCCTGAAAAATCTAAATTACATGTCTTCAACCACAGACAACTCCTGCAAGTGTAAATGATTTGTGTTAGTAGCGATGATATTATCGACTGTTAAATCAGAAAAAATTTTAGGTCAACTAGGTCCAAGGCACCTGGATGAATTTCATTAAGTAGCAGGCAAATCCTCAGACAGGATACTAGAAATGCCAGGAATTCTTTTGGAAGACATTTATCCTCTGTGCCTCTGAAAATTGCAAGGTTATCTAAAGTATACATATTTTTTCCCATTTGAATACAAGCAGGTGAAATCCCATTTTGGGGTTTTCAAAAGACCCAGAATGAATCCATTCATAACATAAATTAAAAAATGTGAGAAATTCGGACAAGCCTGGGAGGATGAGTCAAACAGCTGGGCTTTGATTCAGTTCAGGTAGTAACTAGCAAACAGCTAGGTAACCTAAACGGGCCACTTTGCCCCAGGTTCTTCTATGGTGCATTGGACCATTCCCACCCACAGTTCAGGGCCCTATCAAAGGTAGTCTGAAATTATGTTTGCAAAATGTATTAGACCTCAAGTAGATTTAAGTTCCTACATGATAGTTCTTTAAGTGATTGAAATGCCTCTTCCTAAATTCACCAACCACTTCCGAATTCTCAAGCCTAGGGTACAACTTTTGGTTCTTGATTAGCATGAACATTCTGTGGTATGTGACATCATAGACCATTCCCTCTTCTCGAAATTCTTTCCTTCATTTTCTAGCTCACTTTTTCCTGGTTTAGCTCTTATCTCTCTGATGACTCTTTTTAGTGTTTTTCTTTCTCCGCCTATCCCTTAAATACAAGGAGTCCATAACATCCCACATGTCTTAGTTTGCCAGGCTTTATTATGACAAATACTACACATCAGGTTGGCTTAAACAACAGAAATTTATTGGTTCATAGTTTTGATACTAGAAGAAGTCCCAAATCAAGATATTGGCAAGGCTTGCTTTCTCCCAAAGTCTGTAGTTTCCTCGGGGCTCCATGGCTTCTATCTGTGCCTCTCATCCTGTGGCAATATCCATTCTGGCTTCTTTGATTTCAGGGTTCTCTTTATAAGCCTCCGGTAGCATGGATTAAGACCCACAATGACTCAGTTGTCCAATACCCCACTAAAAATAACATCTTCAAAAGGTCCTATTTACAATGGATTCACACCCATAGGGACATAGATTAAGATTAAGAACATGTTTTTTTGGGGTATAGCATTCAACCAACTCACCATGTCACCCTTAGAGTCAGCAAGCTCATCTCTTCCCACAGCTCCAATCAGAATTCCATCTGAACTCCGGCTCACATTTTCTAATGTTTGTGGGCTGGCCACTGGACATCTTCAACTGGATATCACCTAGAATCTTAAATACAATCTGTCCAAAGCTAGTCACTTGCTGCCTCACTTCAACATCTCCATCTTTGTTCTGCTTTGGAAGTACGTGTGAAACATGATAGACTCTCAACAAATATTTGCTGAATGAATAATATGGTAGGAAGACTTTTAGATTCTGAATCAGGTCCTATAGTGGACCTATGCTGCTGTGAGATTTTGATTAAATTTCTTTGGGTTTCAGTTTCTTTAATCTGTGAAATGAGGAAGTAGAGCTATATTTTCTGTAAGGTCCTCTCCAACTTTAATATTCTGCAGTTGATTGTATTTTCTGTTATAGAGATCGAAACATATATTTTTTCTGATCACAGAATGTTTTATAAAAATTGAAGAGTTTTGGAAAGAGACTTCATATAAAAATTTGAATTTCCACCATATCTGGAAAAATCAGATAATTTGACTACATTGGGCCAATAATCCTGAAAGGCTAGTGAATCACGATGTCCCTTTAGATAGGATGTGTGCTTTCTCCTTGGTCAGCATGCCTGCCTCTCTCTATTGCTCCCATGTCATGGAAGCAGAGTATAAACTTTTATCTTCATGTTTGCACTGTAGTTTTCTTCAGCAAAGATTAGAAAAAAGGAAATGTTTCTTGTAACCATTTCTCTGTCAAAAATTGGAAAGGGAGGTGTGATGGTGGCTCAGCAGGTAGAATTCTCGCCTGCCATGCCAGAGATCCGGGTTCAATTCTCGCTGCCAACCCATGTTAAAAAAAAAAAAAAAAAAACAACACTCAGAGATTCTCTGTTTTTTTTTAAATCTCTGGCCAACGTCACTCATGTACATATACATGTATAATACAAACCAACCTAGCACTCTCCCCACCCCCACCGCAACGGCAGGGCGCCTGGACTTTTGCTTACCACCTGTCCCCATGATCCTTTCAAAAGGTTATACTCAATGGCAAAGCCGACCTATCTTCTAATTAAATTGATAAGGTGTTTCTTTCACCGGAAGCAACTGATAGCTTTTCATCGAACGATGACATTATGCTTGAATATTTGCCATTAGGACAGTCTCAGCTGTTTTCAAAACTACGTCCTGCCCTTCAAGGATGCTTAGGAAGGCTTGTCTGTGCTGGGAAAACTTGGCTAATGAGTGACTCTTCACTTATTGTCCTTCATTGTTCCTGCTAGGGCTGCGTCTTCGTGTTGCCATTCTTCAGCGAAGCTGTGGATAGCATTTACAGCAGAGTTCAAGGGTAGGAAACAAGATAGCATGAGCTGCTGGGGCGGGGTGAAGACACGAGACTCGGAAGGCTAGGTTCACGGGATAAAGAAGACAGCTGTCCTCCATTGACTCCCCTTCCTTTTTGCACGCAGACTGAGTGAGGCTTGACCGTCCGTACGTCAAGCCGCAAAGACCACGCTTCTGGCAATTTTGCGGGTACCCGCATAACTGAGCTCAGACGCAGCGGGGGCGGGACAAGCCCGCTGTCACTCAGCCATGCGGGCCAATGGGGGAGGAGCGAGGCCCGTCTCCTGCCCGGGCTGCGATCCGAGCATGCGCACTGAGTGTCCCAGCGCCGCCGCCCATCAGCTGAATCCTGTTCGGGCGCTCTGGACCCGCGGTTGATGGTGTCCGGAGGAGGAGGCGGCCGCCGAGGAGGTCGGGTACGAGCACCCTGGGGAGGGGGAAATGTGGCCAGGTGTCCCGGAGACAGGGCCCCTGCGGCCGCTGGGCCTCCTTGTTTGTGCGCGTCGTCAGGTGGCCGCCGCCCTGCGTTCTGCGGCAGCGTCTCGGGAGGGTAGGGCCGCGCTGCCCGGCTCCGGCCGCCCGCTCCGCCCAGTGCCGCCCGCCTCGCGTTCCGCATTCCCCGCGCCCGGGCGAGGCCGGTGGGGCTGCGGGCCCAGGCGCGACGGCGGGATGGACCGACGCGCTGGGCCTGGCGGGCGCGCCAGTGGGTTAGGGTGGGTGGCGTGGGGACTCCGGGCCGGCTGGCCTGGGTTGGAGTGGGCGTACCGGGCCGGGTGGCACGGGATGGAGGGGGCCGGATGGAGGGGGCCAGATGGAGGGGGCCACCGGGCTGAGTGGCCTGGGTTGGAGTGGGCGCACCGGGCCGGGTGGGCCGCTGGGTTGTGGGGCGCACTGGCCCCCGGGCGCTCACGGCAGGATGGGTGCGAGAGGCAGAGATCGGGAGTCCACGTTCTGCCTGGACTCTCTGTTGATGCTTCCTCTTGAGACCAATTGACCTCTTCCTCTTTTTATCTCACTTACTGAATAAACATACTCTAAAGTTCTCTTCCTTAATATAGAGGAACTGAAAATAATGCCATGAAGAACGACCCATACGCTCTATGCAAGAAGCTTATTGTATTTGGTTTTCTGTTTCACTTGATGACTTTGGTTGACATACTTATTTTCTTTGACATGCTTAATGCATGTCTTTAAGCGATTTACATAAAGATCTTTAAAAAATACATAGGCTATTTCATGCCTACCCACCTCCCCTGCCTTGTTTTCTAGGCTGCTTCTTTAAATTCATGCAAAAAAAACAGACTTTCCATTCAAATTCTGTGTTTTTTCTCTAGAGTTTCTTTAATTTATGTATTCTGATTATTATTATTATTATACATAGTTTAAACTGTGCACAAAATCTGGAAGAAAAGCAAATAATTATGAAATGCCATGCTTAGTAACGTGGATGGACATTTCCCGGAAGGCTTGATCTTACCTGGACGGTGGCGGATATGTGTTTAAACCCATTCTTGTGATGTGGACCGGCCTCTGTTTTGCAGCCCACTGTGAGAGGTTTGTCTCGGACTTGCGACTAGTTAAGAATTATGCTTTAGTTTCAAAGTTTCTGTGTAAGTTAATATGATACCATATTAACTTAAGGTCCTTTTCTAAAGATAGCTTATATCTGCTGCTTCCAATAACAGAGTCAATCCTGTAAATTCAGAAAAAGAGGAACTATCTTAATTTTGCTTATGCTCTCAAACCTGAGCTAAGTGCTGGTGGTTGAAAAATAAATTATATAGAACATCTTCAGTAAGTCTGAATAAATTTTGTGGTGATTCCATTTAGTTTGAAATTTGGGTGTGTAAAAGGGTGAAAAAAATTCTTGGTTTTGTGAATTAAGACCACCTCATATCAGCAGGTGGAGTTGCTGAGCTAATGCATACATTTGATGTGTCAGTTTTGTGATCATAGAACAATCTCTGGTGGGTACAAGTTGACAAGGTTGTCTCTGGTGTTTTTATTCCACAGGTTGGGGTCTAATGACCAAGGTCCTAATTAGATCATTTTCAGTAGTGATGAGTGTATGAAGTAGTAAGTTAGAGAGATTGACAGTGACAGGGTTGGGTACTTCTCACTTCAGGTCCAGTGGTCATTGAAGGCGGCTCAGGTACAAGATAAGACCTTGTAGAAGGAAGAGGCCATTGTAGAAGATCATGTGAAGAGCTAGTACGGATAGGTAGGGGCCCATAGGCAGTAAAGAGCCTGGAGCTTCAAGACTTGAAAGAAGACTCTGGAATTCCACATCTTAGAAATGGTATTAATTACCCTCAGTCCAGGTGTTTGTCCTTAGGAAATAGTTACACTTATTCATTCCACAGATATTTATTAAGCACCTCTTATGTAGCCAGGTACTAAGGATGGAGCAGTCCATAATGTAGACAAAAATCCCTGCCCACCCCTCCCACCCTGCTCCCCTCCCAGGAAACTTACATTTGGGACCATAGGGAGGAGAGAAATTCCAGTGCTTTATGCATGCTCACAGTTCAGAAAGTGTGAATTTCTACTTCTTTGCCCATGCCAGATTATTGAGCACAAGGCTTCATGCTGAATGTGAATCTCAAGGAATCTACAGGTTTCCCAGTAATAGTGGGGGCAGGGGAGGTCATATTTGACATTCAAGATTCCATTTTTAAAACTCTGTTCTTTTGTGCTCTTTAGCAGCAGCCTTCAGAAGACTCATTGTGAGTACCATGCTTTGATCTTCCCTTCCCTCCTTTTTATAGTGTTTTTATGTCTTCATAGAAAAATGATTACCATGGTGTCTAAATGAGCTTGTCTGGGAGAACTTTCTGTGAAGGTGGAAATCTTTTCTACCTGTGTTGTCCACTTTGGGGGACAACTAGCCACATGTGGTGACTGAACACTTGAAAGGTGGCTGGTGCGACTGGGAAAGTTTTCATTCAACTTAAATCAAATTAATTTAAATTTGGATTGCCACCTGTGGTCAGTGGCTACCCTTACTTGGCCATGCAGGTCTGGATAATGAGTTAGGTAATTGTTATTCTGAGCAATAAAACTAGGAATTCTGGATGGGCTTTCAAAAGTGTTCAGCAAGAGTACTTCAGTGCTTGTCAGCTCTGGACTAGGTACATGTCTGAATAATGTGGCATTGATTTAGTACAAAGATCATAAACTTTGAAATCAATTTATAGTTGACTGATTTTAGTGTGTTCTTTTTTGCAGTGAAGTTCAGCATTGATCCCCTTTATTTCTCATATCTCATCAGAACAGCTAACTATTGTTGTCTGTACAATGTCACTTATGAGCAGAATCATGGGGAGAAAAGGGGTTAGGAAAGCCTCGCTATTTTGGCCTACTTTGGTCAATTGATATACTTATCCCAAGCCTCATTGTTCATCCTAAGAGTGGAGAAAGCAAAACTTCATATAAGGACTGGGGAAAAGGTAGTGAATTTGTTTTTTATAATTGAGTGGTTTCCCCTGCCACTAATTTTCATACACGGGGAAGCAGTGTGAATTTAGTGTTGAAAAAGTATAGGCTCTGGTACCATGCACCCCCTCCCTCCCTGTTTTAGTTTGCTAGCTGCTGGAATGCAATATACCAGAAACGGAATGGCTTTTAAAAAGGGGAATTTAATAAGTTGCTGGTTTACAGTTCTAAGGCCGAGAAAATGTCCCAATTAGAACAAGTCAATAGAAATGCCCAATCAAAGGTATCCATCCAGGTAAAGATACCTTGGTTCAAGAAGGCCGATGAAGTTCAGGGTTTCTCTCTCAAGTGGAAGCGTACATGGTGAACACAGTCAGGACTTCTCTATCGGCTGGAAGGGCACATGGTGAACACGGCGTCATCTGCTAGCTTTCCATCCTGGCTTCCGGTTTCATGAGGCTCCCCAGGAGGCGTTTTCCTTCTTCATCTCCAAAGGTCTCTGGCTGGTGGACTCTGCTTCGTGGTGCTGCAGCATTCTCTGCTCTCTCTGAATCTCCCATTCTCCAAAACGTTTCCTCTTTTATAGGACTCCAGAAACTTATCAAGACCACCCAAATGGGTGGAGACATGTCGCCACCTAATCCAGTTTAACAACCACTCTTGATTAAATCACATCATCCAGGGAGATGATCTGATTACAGTTTCAAACATATAATATTGAATAGGGATTATTCTACCTTTATGAAATGGGATTTTGATTAAAACATGGCTTTTCTAAGGGGCATACATCCTTTTAAACCAGCACACCCCCGAAGAAAAAAAACACAGGCTCTATAATTTAGTTACAAATTTTCCTTTTTGGCTTATCTCAAGCAAGTTACTTATTCTCATTATGTCTCAATTTCTTTGTGTGAGGAAATCAGAATAATAATTATATCAACTTCATAGGCATGTGGTAAGAATTAGCTGAGAAAATAAATGTAAAAATTCAAGGCACAATACTTGGGAAATCAGTAGGCCCTCCATAAATGGTCACCATTGTTAATTTTGTTTAAGTTTTATATATGTTTCTCACCATCATTTGCAGATCACTTTTCATCTTGTGCTCTTCCTAGGTGATCACCTCTTTGCCTGTTCTCTAATCAATAGAATTTGATCTTTTAATGAAATAAAATGATTATATTAAATGAATTGGCGCTTGTCCCCCAGCTTAAGTTTATTTAGTTTATTTCAGTTAAGTTTATTTCATGTTTTTGTTAAGACACATTTATTTTTTATGAAAGAGTAAAGTCAATAGATATACATATCTGGTTTTGAAATGTGGATTTCACTTGAAGATGATCCCTAAGAGGATACCAAAGCGTCAAGGTCACCAGTGGCCAGTGCTTCTTGCTCTGGCTCTCGCTCTCCTAAACTGGTACTCATCAGACTTAATCATATATATGTAGGAATTGACCTGGAGAGCTTGTTAAACACAGATTACCGGGTCTCACCCTCAGAGAAACTGATTTGGGTGGAGGGCTGCTTGAAAATCTCCATTTTAACAAGTTTACAAGCAATACTGATGCCGCTGATTTTGGGGGCACATTATTTTTCCTTTAAACTCTTTATTTTGAAATAATTTCAAATTTACCAGATAGCTGCAAAGATAATAGAGCACCCAGAGAATGCCAATATAACTCCTACCCCCCTCGCTATACCCAGATCCACCAATATTTATGTTTTTGCCACATTTGCCATATCATTCTGTTTATCCATCGCTCTGTTAATCTAATCAATCAGTCTATCTTTGAACATTTGGGAATAGATTGTGTACCTCTTGCTTCATGAACACATACTTCCCTATGTACATTTCCTAAAAGCAAAGATATTCATTTATGTGTAACCACTTAAGTGCAGACATCAAATTCCTTGGGACACATTTTGAAAAGTACTGCCCTAAATGATCCTGAATTTTAACCAGTTAACAAGGCTGTGATTCAGCAAACATTGGTTTCCTCCTCCGCACAGCTTTGAGTACCAACTGTGAGTTGGGTGCTTTCCGTAGGCGACTTCATCAACTATGCACAGTAGCCCTGTGTGATGGGTAGTAACACCTTTACAGATGACAAAACCCAGGCTTAAAGCAGTGGTTGCTGTCAGGCCTCAGAGCTATGAAGTGGAGTCAGTTCCAGAGCACACGGTCCAGTTATCTTTCCCAGTCTTTGGCAAGACAGGAGGCTAGACTGGCTTCTCCTAGCTTGGACTCTGTGCCGATGTCATTTCCTTTTCACTATGTGCCTTAGAAATAGACCTGCTGTTGAAACTGCTGGGAAGCACTGAGCCTCTTTCTGTGCTCAAAAACTCAGCTGTCTTCCATTATATCTTACTTCTTGAGTTAGTTTTCCTCAAGTAGCCAAACTCGTTCAAGGTAGGCACTTGTCAGGGAGGTCAAAATCTTCCTGACTCCCCAGTGCTAACTACTTAACTCTTCTTCAGATTGCTTAAAAGACAGCAGACTTCACTAAAATTGCATTTCTCTCCCTCAGAATACATCCTGACCAACTATGTAGTGTAATGCTGATTTTGAAAGGTAGACTCAAACACAGGTAATATCAACTGTGTCCAGTAATAATACATGTGGCTATTAGATCTGGGTCCAGTTTATACAAAGAAACCAAGTGCTAAGCTTGTGCAATTGGCCATACATCTAAGCTCTGCTCCTGCTTATTGATCCTTCTGACTGTGCAAACGGGGCCTATGGAATGGTCTGAATAGGAGGTTGATCTACGTGTATTTAACAGAAAGGGGCCCTACTGATACCAGCAGCATAGGACTCTTTCCCACTTGGCCTCTCCACCCCAGGAAGGCATCCTGTTTTCCCCTTGCCTTGGTGCATTTGCTTACTTGCACATCGCTGCTGTCTGTAGTGCCTGCCCCTTCTCTCTCTCCCTTTTTTTGCCCCCTTAAGAATCAGCTTAATACTTTAAATCCTTTCTCAAGTCTCCTATCTTTTACTTATTTTTTATCCTCTTCTTTCTTTGAAATCCGATAGCAGTTGGACCCTGTGCCACCTGATATTGTATTTTTCCATGATTATTCCAAATATTTTAATTTTATGTTTTAGCTAGATTATAGGCCCTTTGAGAGGAAGAATCATATCTTATAGAGGTACTTAATAAATGCTATTTATTCTCTGAAATAATAGGTCAATTCTCTGAAGAGACTAGGGGAGAAGAGGCCTCAAAAGACAACTGAAAAAGCTTAGGCTAGTCTTGAATCAAGTTTGAAAGCTAGGGAAAATGCTACAGTTCTAAGCTCTAAATGACAGGACTCAGTGATCATGCTGTCCATGAGGGAGAAGAGATAATTATGTGGTTGTGTCCTGAAGCATGTGAGGGTTTCATTGGCCTCCTGTTGTTGTCAGACTTGCAATGCTAGAGCACATCAGACCTTTCATCTGTGTAGGGTGGAAAAGAATTTGGTCCCTGGGCATACATTATCTTGTTTTAATCTTGACTGCTGGCCCAAATGCTTGTCCAAGGCACAGAGTTCCAGTTGACAGAATTTCTACTGGTAGCTGAAAAGGCAATTGGTGAGTTCAAAGATTTAACAGTAGAGAGACATAAGAACATGACTTGGAGATGTGGACCTAAGACTCATTAAGGTACTGGTTGTAATGAAACCATATGGGTAGAGGAGTCCTTGAAGAGAGTATATAAATAAGAAGGGACATTTCCTCATTCCATGTGTTTCTGGTGGCTGCAAGCCAGTTTTGCCTGAAGTTTAGTTGATAGTGTGAAAGGAGAAAAGAAGATATCATTGAACCAAGAGAAATTGCCTTGTATTCTACCATTTAAATAAAGAATTAAAGAAAAAAAAAACATTCAAATCTGCAGGTCTCTAACTCAGATCTTGTTCTTGGTGTCCCAAGGACAAAGTTGCATGTCAGCTGAGCTCAGAAAGAAATACACTTAATCAAAAGATGTATGGACTCCTTCCCCATACCATATAGAAAAATTAACTCACAGTGGATCCTAGACCTAAATTTAAGGCCAGAACAATAAAAGGAAAGTGTAGGAGTAAGTCGTTGTGACCTAGGGTTAGACAAAGCCTTCTAGTTGTAAATCCCAAAGCACAAGCGATAAAAGAAAAAAAAATAGATGCATTGGTCTTCATCAAAATTAAAAAAAAAAAGTTTGTGCTTCAGAGGAAACCATCAAAAAAGTGAGAAGAAACTAGGTGAATGAACCTTGAGAACAGTATGTGGAATAAAATATCAGAAATAAAAAGACAAATATCATGCCTCACTCATAGGAATAACTATAATGTACAAACTCGGAGAATTGAAGTCATGAGCATGGTTTATCAGTTTGGAGCTTATTGTAAGGGTTCCTAGACTGTAAGCTCTTATAGCAGTCATCTATTCCAGTTATAACTGTTAATTTCTAAGATACAGAGCTATTTGTGTATTACTCAGTCATTCTCTGAAGCTTTAGGTGTTTGTGTAACACCTGAGGCTCAGTTCTGAAGTATAAAAGTCAGGATTACCCATATAGCAATGGTTAAAAAGGTTGAAAAAGTGATCAGACTTCAACTAGAAATGTGAATGAAACTGATCTGGGTAGGACTAAGGTAAATCAGAATACAAGGTAAAAGATAATATCGTCTGTATTTTATAACTCCAACTTCTGTATGAGACCAAAGGAAGAAATGTTTATTTGGTGCAACAATTATATTTTGGGTAGCACATTATCTAATTTAACTTGTATGGTCAGTTTATTCAAACACCTAATTTCATGAAATCTTGAGTAGGGAGTGAGACGTTGTTGGTTTGTACAGGTTAGTGTGAAACCC
Organism: Myrmecophaga tridactyla; assembly: GCA_004026745.1. Lineage (NCBI taxonomy): Eukaryota > Metazoa > Chordata > Mammalia > Pilosa > Myrmecophagidae > Myrmecophaga > Myrmecophaga tridactyla. Next base: position 71,506 of record PVIY010004533.1, read on the forward strand.
TGATACATCCCAGAGTAATTTGGGCAGAGAATAAAAAAGTATTTACAAAGTCCCCTGGGGGACTGGGAAGAAAGGAGGAAATATTAAACTTCCTCATCTGTGGAATTCCTGATATTCACATAAGCAGTGGGGACAACCTGTTCAATAGGCAGAGCCCTTGATCTTGGGACTCACCCTTATGAAACTTATTCCTGCAAAGGAGAGGCTAAATCTACTTATAATTATGCCAAAAAGTCACCCCTGGAGAACCTGTTTTGTTGCTCAGATGTGGCTTTTCCCTGTAAGCTAACTCAGCAGGTGAACTCACCGCCCTTTCCCTACGTGGGACATGACTCCCAGGGGTGTGAATCTCCTTGGCAATGTGGGAGCTGGGACACAGCATCATGGGATTGAGAAAGCCTTCTTGGCCTAAAAGGGGAAGAGAGAAATGAGACAAAATAAAGTTTCAGTGGCTGAGAGATTTCAAACAGTCAAAAGGTTATCCTGGAGGTTATTCTGATGCATACAGATACTCCTTTTTAGTTTGTGGTGTATTGGGGTGGCTAGAGGAAAGTACCTGAAACTGTTGAACTGTGTTCCAGTAGCCTTTGCTCTTGAAGATGATTATATAACTATACAGCTTTTATAATGTGACGATGTGATTGTGGAAACTTAGTGGTTGATGCTCCCTTTGTCCAGGTTATGGACAGATGAGTAAAAAAAATAAGGACAGTAAATAAATAAATGATAGGTGGGAAGGGGATAAGGGGTAAAAAAAAAAAAGATTGTATCTTGTTTATCCCTAGCATTTCATTCAGTATCTGGCACAAAGTAAATGTTCAATAAATGTTTATAGAATTGAAAAAAAATTAAAAAATATCTAGAATATAGGTAACCAGAAGATACAGTGAGTACAAAGAATGGGGAACTGATGCTTAATTTGTGCAGAATTTTTAAATAAAGGTGACTGTTAATATTTGGAAACAGATGGAGATGATGATAGTACATTATTGTAAGTGTGTAAGTAACAGCGCTGAATCATGTGTGTGATAATGGTTCAAAGGGGAAGTTTAGGGTCATGTATATCAGTAGAAGGAACGCTAGAGGATGGAACAAGGGGCTGACATTATAACATAGTGAACCCATTGTGGATGATGAATGTGATTAATAGTACAAATACAAGAATGTTCTTCCATGAATTAGAACAATACATGTCAAAACTACAAGATGTTGGTAATAGGGTGGTGTATGGGAAAAAAATTTACCTAATGCAAATAAATTATAGTCTGTTAATAGTGGCATAATGTTCTTCCATCAATTGTGTAGCAAAGGTACACACTGAAGCTGAATGTCATTAATGGCGGTGGGGGGGAGATAAGGGATATAGGGTTTTCTTTTTGGAACTATGAAACTATGAAAATGTTCTCCAGTTGATTGTGGTAATGTAAGTACAGCTCTGTGATTATACTGAGTGCTATTGATTGTACACTTTGGATGGACTATATGCTGTATGAATAAAACTGTATTTAAAAGAAAGGCTAAAATATAATCCACAGAATGGGAGATGATATTTGACAATAATACATCTGATAAAGGTCTTGTATCTAAAATATATGTAGAACTTATACAAGTCAATAATAAAAAGACCTATAAACCAAGGATCTGAATAGACATTTCTCCCAAAAAGATACACAAATGGCCAAGAAGCACATGAAAAAATGCTCAGCATCATTAGACACCAGGAAAGTGCAAATCACAATTACAATATGTACCACTCCACACTCACTAGGATGGCTATAATCAGAAAAACAGGTAATAGCAAGTGTTGGTGAGAATGTGGAGCAATTTAAACCTTTGTAGATTGGTGGAAATATAAAATGACGCAGCCACTTTGAAAAACTGGCAGTTCTTCAAAAGATTAAACTAAGCATAGAATTTCAATACAAACCAGCAACTCCACTCCTAGGTATCTACCCAAGATAAATGAAAATGTGTCTGTATCTATATGTCCACATAAAAACTTGTATATGAATGTTTATAGTAGCATTATTCCTAATGGCCAGAAAGTAAAAATAACCTGTGTCCATCAGTAGGTGAATGAATAAATAAATGAAATGTTGTCTGTCTGTCTAATAGTGGATGAACCTTGCAAACATGGTAACAAAAGACCATGAATTTTAGGATTCCATTTATGTGAAATGTCCAGATTAGACAAATCTATAAAGGCGTATGGTAGATTCAGAGATTCAGAGTCGCCTGGGATTAGGAGGTTGGGGATAAATGGGGAATGACTGCTAATGGATACAGGTTTTCTTTTTGGGGTGATGAAAATATTCTAAAATTGGTTGTGGTAGTTGTTTGGGGAGGGGGTCCCAAGGCACCCAATAGAAAAATGGACCCATGGAGCAAGGAAGAGAAATAGAGAGCATCCTAACCTCCCATGTTTTCTAGGCCAGCTTGGCACATTCCACCATGCACCACTGGAACCAGTACTTCCTGCCAGGACTGACCCATAGGACAAAGATACATATTTCATTATGGCCTCTTCTCTTCTACAAGAAATCTATAGTGGCTTCTCATTGCAACCTAAGCAAACTAAACCCGGCATCCGGGGCCCTCTCTCTCTGTGACCTTGGCTTTGTGTGAGGAGCTTTGGAATCAGTACTGTGAAGTGACTCTCACCTCTACCTTGTGCTGGTCGGGTTATCTTGGACAAGTTATTTAATCTTTATAAGCCACAGTTTACTCACCATTAAAACAAAGATAATGCTACTGACTTTAAGGGGAGTTTGTGAAAATTAAATTAGATGTCTATGTGAGATGCCTATCACTTGGCAGACGTTAGGTTGTTCCCCTCTTCCCAGCCAGGAATCATCCGATCCAGAGTTGGCCTGGGGCCTCCCCTTCCCGTGGTAATCACCTTCCCCCACACTCTGGGTCCCTTGGCTCCAGGCATCCTGACCTTGCTTTGTTGTTCTCTATACCAGTCATAGCCAGACATCCAGAGCCTATATTTCTGGGTTTTAAACCTTTTCAGACAAGGGTAATAGTGATGAGTCCCTGGCACTTTTGCCTAGCCCTTGGCCTTTTACTGCTTTGTGTTGTTTTTTGTTGTTTTACCTTAAATTTGTCTTCTAAATTGCAAACTTGATTTGAACACTTTATATCTCTATTTTCACTTTCTTTGGATCTTCCCAGTGCTTAGTTTAATGCTTGGCATGTATTAGGCTCTGAGGGAGCTGACTTGGCAGCTGACCACCGACTACTGCAGTAGCCTCTGCACACTCAGTGGAAGCAAGCAGGGTCGTTGAAGCTCTAGGAGTGCAGTCCCCTAGTCAGGGTGCAGTCCTTTTTTCTGCCTTCCAAACCCTGAGAATGTGGGGTGGATTGAAGAAGGAAAGAACCTCATCTTGTCTCCTTCCAGTAGCAGTGTCCCAGCTTGGCTTCTGATCCTGAGATGCTGGTTCTGGAAGAGGGGCGCCCTCCTTTCTCCTTTCTCTGTCGGGAAGTGTACTGAGCATTTATTGAACGTTCTTTCTCTTCCAGCAGATGGCTCTGCTCAGATTTGACCTTTCCCATTAAGAGAACCCCTAGTCCTGTGTTCCCGAGCTCCCTACTTTAACATTCCTTGAACTGGATATACCATTTTCTTAAAAACGGAAAGGAGAATTGAGCAGAGGAGGAAAGAAATGTGTGTGTGTATGTGTGTTGTGTTAGATTTAATGAAATTTCTGGGGATAACCTGAATTCTGTGTTCATCTAACAAATGTTGAAGTGCCTGATCTATGCCAGGAATTGTCCTAAATGTTGGAGAAAGAAAGCTAACTATCGTGCAGCCCATCTTATATTTGCTTTTAATTTCATCAAAGAGAAATTATCTGAACAATTAAAATTCTACCCAGAAAACAGACTTAATAAACCTGTCTTGGAGAGCTGCTCAAGGAAGTTTTTATAAGAGAGTGTGCAGTTTGAACATTATTTTAATTGTTTAACATGTTTAACATGACTGTCTAATGACCAGTTTTTTTTCCAACCAGTTTTTTTCTCTAGACATGAGAATTTTGCTGCTTGATTTTGACCCGGTTCAGTTAATCAAGTTTATAATCTCCCAGATTGATAATTTGGAAAATGTAAGGCAATAACAATAAAAATACAATTTGATTTTTCTTTTATGTTATTTAGGTCATTGCTTAGAGAAACTTCTGTACGGCCCCCCAGCATCTGATGAGATTAGTGAATAAACCAGTCAACCATGGCTTACACTCCGGGAATTGGTGGGGACCCTGCCCAGCTGGCCCAGCGCATCTCTTCCAACATCCAGAAGATCACACAGTGCTGTGAGTTGATTTTTAAATGACTTCCTTGTTTGTTTTTAATTTTTAACTGAAATGGGTGAAGGTTCATAAATAGACAAGTGTAGTGCTTGAGCCAGGGAGCAGCACACCATTGGCAAGAAAGGAGACCAAGAGGCTTACTTCAACGGATGAAGCGGGTATACTGTGCTAGGAGAGATAAGCTGTATTTAGTACGAGGATGTCTTGAGTTGAGAGTCATCTTCTCTGGAATGACAGTACTCAGGCTACAGAAGCACCAGGTAAAGATTGAGGGGTTGCAGATTGTGTATCAACTTGAGCTGGAAAGAAGGAAGGGTTAGCTGAAACCAGGCTGCACTCCCTGAGAAAGCGATCAGTTGGTCCAACTAGATGAGAAGTGATAAGTTGGGGCAGAGTTGAATATTCCTGGCATGTTGTGACAGCTTGTATGAGATGACATCGCAATCTGGGGCAGCTTTGGTGTGTGGGAAGATGAAGATTCACCACTGTCCTGCATGAAGCGCTGTAGAGCAGGCTGGGAGCACGCTGCCAACAGGAGTTATGATCACCGCCTTCTGATATCTGTGTACTGTCATTTGTGAAACAAAACTGTGTCCTGCATGGACTTAAAGGCCTCCACAGTTGAACAGAAGCTGCAGAGAAAAGGAAGTGTTTTTTAATTTTCCCAGTTGTTGCGGGTGGAATTACCTGGCTCAGGAGAGATGAGATTTCTGTTATTAAAGTGACTAATATTATAGAATAGCCAGGTAATTCTTAGGTCTGTAATTAAGAATTTTAAACATTGGCATTATGGTTCAGAATAAATGTCCTTAATTTTGAGATTCTATTTTGATCCATTCAACAAGCATTTTATCGAGCACCTCCTATTTGCTGAGCAGTGCCCCACACATTGGGAGTACAGTAGTAAACCAGGTCCACAAGGCCCTGCTCTCATTTTACGTACAATAAAGTGAGGGGAAACAGATAGTAAACAATGAACAGCACAGTTTCCTTAGAAGATGAAGTGGGGGTGATGTGGAAGTGAGTGAGTGGGGGAACTGCCTGCGCTTAGTTGGGCCCCTGAATGAGGGTGAGAAAGGCTGGTGGTGAGAAGACAAAGGGAAAGGGCATTTCTGATGGAGGAAATAACTAGTATTAAAAACATTAAAGCAGAATAAAGCTGGGGCGTTCAGAGACAGAAAGGCCAGTGTGGCCAGAGAACAAATCAGAGGGGCTGGAGATGGCAAGAGAGGAGCCTGGGGCCCATTATGTGAGAGTGTGGGGAGTTTGTGCTTGATTATTTGAAGCAGTGGAAATCTGGCAGCAGGTTTTAACTAGGGCAGGGAGGAGAGTTTTGTTTTATCTGAATAAATTTTGAAATGCCTTTTAGACATCTAAGTCAGATAGCTAGTTTAGATATGTGAATTTGCATTCGGGTGTCATCAGAGTATTAATGGTATAGAAAACCACAAGTCTAAGATAATCACAAGAGCAGGAGTGTTAAAGATGGTAGAATTCAAAGAGTCAGAAGGAAGCCAGCAAAATGAGTCTGAGAAGATGTGACCAGTAAGGTAGGAAGAAAATCAGGGATTTCTGGGAACCAAAAAGTGAGGGTATTTCAAGAGTAGGTGAGCCATCATCTGGGTCGTGCTGCTGAGAGGCAAAGGCAGAAGCAGAGAGTTAGATTTGGAAAATTGACATCACTGGTGACTTTGAAAAGAGTGGTCTCAGAGCCATGTTCCAAGAGATTTCTCAGAATCCCACCCACCTCTGCTTCTGCTCTTGGCCGGATCCAGTCACATAGGAACACCTAGCTGCAAAGAGGCCTGAAAATATCTTATAGCTGGATTGCAATGTGCTCACTAAAGTGAGGATTTGCTTCATTTGAGTGAAAAGGCAAGAATCAGCATTTCGTAGGCAACTAGCAGATTCTACCTAGGAGGTGGAAGGAGGGTCAGAGAAAGGATTGTATTTTCTACCACGAAAAGGAAATACTATAATGTTTGTGTTTAGTGAAAATGACCCAAAAGAAAGGGAAAAGTTAGAAAAACAAAAAAAAAGTGAGCGTTTCATTGCGAAAGGAATGTCACTGAAGGTGAGAAGGGACAAGGAATAATGGAAAACAAATGAGTGGTTCACCTTTCACCCCTCTACAGAGGTGACACAGAGGATGGGGGGCAAGAATTTTTGTGCCAACAGGTCCAGTTTAATCATTGGACAGAGAATGAGAGGGACGGACATTGAAAGTTTACAGGAGAAGAGAAAGTGGACCACGTGTAGATTTGATTATTGAGAGAGCTAACAGATCGAGGAAGCAGAGAAGGTTCTTGGCAGGTTGCGTATTCATTTAAGATTTAGTATTGTGAATTCAGTGAAGCCAGTCAGCGCTGGGTATTTTTTCTGATTCTGAGACAGTGTCTAGATGAATGAAAGGTTAGCTATAGATAAAGTTATGGTTAAAACTATCACCCACCATTCCAGCGTGCGTCACTGGTAAGCGATTTGCAGAACTCAGGTGGAAGTGAAAGGCAGAAGTGCAAAATTTCAGTTCATTTTTTCTCCCCTTTAGTGATGCTAATAATGGTGGATGTGATTGAATGAAATGACGCTTTGCACCGTGTTTGGTTCTTCTCTTCACACTACATTTGCGTTTTTAAAATTTGTGTACAAATTAGTAGATTTTACAAAAGAAATCTTGACATGATACTGTAATATCATACCCTTAGAGTTAGAATATGTACATCTCTTCACCTAAAGCTAAAGTCTTCCTGAGTAATACATCGGGCAAGTGTTATTTTCTTATTAGATTTCATTAAGATAAGTGAAAACTTGTAATATGTTGAATTGTATTACTTTATACTAAAAAGAAACTAGCAATTAGAAGGAATTTTGATTCTTGGAAAAGTCCAAGAATAACAATATTTAAAGTTGAAATTTTGTTTTCTTTTACTAGTATTATATTTTGACCATTCTTTGTTTGCAAAGAAAAAGGTAAATAAAACAAGGTTATTTTTAAACTTAAGTATTTCTTTTTTGTCAAACCACTTTTGTTAAAAAAAAATGTAAAGCCTTATTAATTTATTTCATTAGTATATTAGTTTCTTAAATGCTGCCAGAATGCTATATACCAAAAATGGAACGACTTTTATAGAGGGAGTTTAATAAGTTACAAGTTTATAGTTCTAAGGAAGTGAAAGTGTCCAAATTAAGGCACCATCAAGAGGTTATCTTCACTCAAGAAAGGCTGATGGGTCAGGAACACCTCTGTCAGCTGGGAAGTCACGTGGCTGGCATCTGCTGGTCCCTTGCTGCTGGAGCTCCATTTCTTTCAGCCTCTGTTCCTGTGGGGATTCCTTACTTTCTTCTCTGGGGCTGGCTTTCATCTCTTGGCTTCCCCTTAGCTCCTTCTAGGTTCTGGCTTGCTTAACATCTCTTGGCAACATCTGCTGGGCTCCAAGCATGTCCAAACGTGTGTCTCTGCTGTCCAAATGCCAGCATCTGTGTCAACTGTTCTCTGAAGTTTCCATCGGCTCTCTTTGTCATCACTGAGGTGTCTGTCATTTCTGGCTCTCTCCAAAAAATAAAAAATAAAAAAGGATTCCAGTAAACTAATCAAGATCCATGTGGAATGGGTGGAGTCACATCTCCATCTAATCAAAGGTCACGCCCACAAGCGGGCACGCCACCTCTGCTGAGATAATCTAATCTAAAGTTTTCAACCTGCAGTATTGAATCAGGATTAAAAAAAACAGTTACCTCCACAAGATTGGATCAAAATTAAAACATGGGGGCGGGCCACGGTGGCTCAGCAGGCAAGAATGCTTGCCTGCCATGGCAGAGGACCCGGGTTCGATTTCCGGTGCCTGCCCATGTAAAAAAAAAAATTAAAACATGGCTTTTCTAGGGGACATAATACTTTAACCGGCACAACTAGTAAATTATTTAAACCATATTAATATACAATTTTAATTATTATAGTATGTAATATATGACTACTATTAAAGATATTAAATATAATTATGTTAAAATAACATAGCTTTTAAAGAATGTTTATAAGTAGATTCAATAAGCTAGAAATTTGTGAGGGATTTCTCTGTGGATCTCTCTGTGGAACATTTAAAAAGCTTAAGGAAGTATATCTCTCCTACTGTATAGATATTATTCTCTGCTGCTACTCCTAGCAAGGCATCCTGTTGTCAACCCAGTGCTCCAGGCAACCGTTCCCAGTAGACTGATGTTGGCATGCAGAAAGAACTCTGTTATTCTAAATCTGTAAAATCATGCAACAAAGACATGCTTGGTTTTAGTTCTCAGGCTTTGGATTGAGGTGTCCAAAAGGAACATTTTATTAACATTATCTGGAGATACACCCAGTCACCCTTATAATTGTTATATATTTCTGAAATTTTCTTTGAGGCAAACTCTTGCTTATGATGTAGGGTAAACAGATGAGCAGGCCATTGGGGATTGAAATGGTTGAGCTTATTGCAGTAGCTAAGTCAAAGTAGGATATTTTCAGAGTAGCCATTCAACCTTGCTTAATCACAAAAATATAGAAAAGAGTCAGAATACTCAGGATGAGTTCTGTCAGTAGCATCAGTATTCCTTTTTTTGAAAGAAGCAGAGTAAATAAGTTGAAATCTATTACAAAAGCAAGGATCACATTTTTTTTCAAACTTTTTAAAACAGAAATGTAATGTGTAGATTGAGTAATACACAAATTATTAGTGTATAGCCCAGTGACTCCTCTATCACAAAGACTCCCACCCAGAGACACACCACCATAGGTCAAGAAATAGAAAATTATCAGCCCCCTGAAAACATTCTTATGCTTTTGGCCCCTCCATCTTCTCCAAAGATAACAAATATCCTGACTTCTAACATCAATGAATAATTTTTCTAGGTTTTTAAACTTTTATGTAATAGAATCAGATCAGATATTTTGTTAGGCTTCTTTCTGTCATTATGTTTGTGTGATTCAGCCATGCTGTTACATCTAGCTAGCTGTAGGTCATTTATTTTTGTTGCTGTATTCTATATTCATCCATACCACAATTTGTTTATCCTTTCTGTTGATGGACGTTTGTGATGTTTCTGCTTTTTGACTAATGTGAACAGTGGTGTCTGAACGTTCTTGTACCATCTTTTGATACAGGCGGGTAGTGTATACCTAAGAATTGGAATGCCGGGTCATAGGCTGTGTGTATGTTCACCTTTAGTAGATACAACTAAGTAGTTTCCTAAAGTGGTTATGCCGTCAATTTATACTCCCACTGTCCTGTGTGTGAGTTCCCATCACAAATTTTAGGTGCTGTAGCCATGGGGATGTCTCTTGTGATTTAGTTTGCAATTCCTGATTTGGATCAGATTTTTGAGAATGTTGCTGAGTTAGAAAAATTAGTGAGATAGTAGGAAAAAATTCTAATCATGTGCATGCACATTTCCTGAAGTCAGATCCAAATAGCAATGTGACCTTGAGTAAGCAATTAAAAACTTTCCAGCACTTAGTTTTCTTGCACGCATATTTTTTGGCATATAATTTTTGTGGACTATATTATAGTCTCTTTCAATTTTAACAGGCTGTAATTCTCCTCAGAGCTTTAAAGAGCCCTGAAAGTTCTTCTGATGTGCATAGGATTTTTGTCTTTGTTATTGAGGCTGATTGCCATATCTGGATTCATAATGCTTATAAAATCCCATAATAGAAACAGTCATTCATAAGACCAGCCATAGTTCCACTAAGACTTGGGTATTATTTCTGAATGTTAAGAGATGGGACAGTAGGATGAATAGTGTGAGAATTAACTAAGTTATGAATTGAAGGAAATTAATACACAGGAATGATAACAGCCAACCATGAAACAGTCCTTGACATAAAATTAGTGATGTCTCACCACTGATATTAATGAGTATTCTGGTACTTGAATAAGGTTTTTGTTTTTATTCTTGTCTTCCCTGAGAATTTTCTGAAAGAGAAAGAGCAAATAGATAAAAAGTTAGTCTTTGGAAAATGAGCAAAATAGATCCATAGCATAAAACCTACTCATCAGAATTTATGAGTGCAGAAAATTTCTGCTAAAACCTGCATAATATCTCATGTGTTTATATGTGTGTGTGTGTTTTCCAGAAAATTTGGGAATGCAGGACTTTCTAGGGAGGCTTAAATTTGGAACTTGAACCTACGTTTTAAAGATTAAGAGAAGTATGTTTATTTTGAATTGTCATAGTTTTATTTTTTTTATCATTTGTGTCCTACAGATTAAAGCTGATAATTCAACACAGACTTGCTTATAATTTTAAAAGCTATTGTTAGTTTCTCTGCGTGGTAATTAGCTTCCCATGCCATGCCTGTATTTTCCTGTTTATCAAGGAGAATCAGTGTGTGGCCCTTTTCTCCATAAGGTTCATTGGACTTGAGATGAAATAAAAGCTGTATAAAAGTGTGCGCCTTTTTGTTAGTTTTGAAAACGATGCAGTTCTTTTAAGTAAGGCCTGCTGATGAGGACTCTTGTTTTCGCATCTTAGCACATGACTGCACAAAAGGGAAGCCCATGGCGCCAACTTCTCTTTTTTAGTGTTTTTCTTTAAAAAACAGCTCCAGTTTCAAAAGTGAATAAAATTATCTGTAATTACATGTTTACCTGGAAATTGAAGATTTTTTTTTTTGTGTGGGGGGGTGGTGCTGTGGATTGGGAGATAGTGGATGAGAAGGGCAGTTCATAGAAGAAAAGGAGTTGGAAAACTTACATTTCCCTCTCTCTTGCTTCTAAAATACTGTTTGTGGTATCCTCTTCAGTGGATATATCAGTGTCACAACACCTAAAATATTTGTTTGGATTTCTTTCCCTTGAGGAGAAACTTTCATTTCACTGTTGTGATTTTCTTTCAGTCTAAGATACTGACACAGAACAGAGATACTTCTGAGCCTGGTTATTTGTGGACACTTCCAAGCTGCTCTGCCTTGGGAGAAGAGCTGGGCGAGTTGGCCTAAGCACATTCAGTGTTGTTAGTTATATTGCATTGCCAGTACACCCTCCTGTATTCAACACCCTCTGGAAGGTGTATAAGTTAGAATTTCTAAACTATCTTTTATTAGCTGTGTACTCTGTCTCTTGTGGGAGGTGTTTGGTATGCATTGCTATTGTGGAAGGGTTAGAGTTACTGGCTGTTGGTTAATGTTATTGGTAAGGAGGGGTTTGGGATCTGATCTCAGCATGGCTGAGGCAGGGTGGAGGATAGGGTCATTGGAGGAGAAGCCTTCAGAGAACCAAGGAGTCCACAGTGGTGGGAGGATCATGGACGTGTGGATTGAAATCACCACAAGTTAGGACCAGCAGTGTTGGGCAGAGTGACAGTGAGCCAGGAGCAAAAACTGTCCAGGGGGCACATGGCCCAGGGAACCTGTAATAGGTTCGAATGATGGGTCTGGTGTTTCTTGAGTATCTATTCTTACTTGTCCTCTTCTTAGTTCTACATTTCTGAATTTGATTTTTATCTTTCTTTTCTGACTTCTTCCAGTTCCAACTTCTGCAGTGCCTTTTATCTGGCATCTCATCCAGGAGTTCTTTTGTGCCTCCTTTGTGATCTTCTTTTTTAAACTGCAATTAATTCATTGAGGTTTTTGTTTGTTTGTTTTTTGCATAAACAGTGGGAATTTATTGGCTCACAGTTTTGAAGCTAGGAGACGTCCAAAATTGAGGTGTCAGAAAATGATGCTTTCTCCATGAATACTGTGACATTCAGGGGTTGGCTGCTAGGTATCTTTGGTCCTTGGCTTTTCTTTCACATGGCAGTGCACATGGTGGCATTTTCCCTTCCCTCCAGGTTCCACTGATTTCCAGCTTCTATGCCTTTCCTTCCTGTGTCCAAATTTCCTTTACTTATAAGGACTTCAAAGTCTTGGATGAAGTCCCACCTTTGTTCAGTTTGGGTACAGGTTAACTAATAGCATCTCTAAAGGTTCTAATGACAAATGGGTTCACACCTATGGGACCAGAGTTGAGATCTGAACATGCCTTTTTGAGTATATAATTTGAGTACATGCCTTTGAGTACATAACAAACATGCCTTTTGAGTACATAACAAATCTCCCCAAAGGTTGTATTTTTTAGGATGATTTTCTCAAATTTTATTTATTGTTTCCTGCAAGTTCGTTTCTCCATCACTCAAATGCAAGGGAAGTTGGAAACCTATTTTCATTTTTTATTTCACCCAGTGCTGGATGAAGTAGTGATGACCTTTCTGAGTGTTTCCTTGGGAGCTCAAAGTGTGGGCTGATCACTGGGTTATGCTAGTCCTTGGGTTTCCTTTTGAAGGGAGAGGTTACTCGTTGACTTTTTAAAAAATTGTGTTGGTATTTTGGATTATAATCTCCATCATATTGTGGCACCTTTTTTTGTTTTTGTTTTTACTGCATTTTCTTTGTAAGAAGTTTTACTGTTCTTTCTTGCAATTTTTTTCTGTCTTTTGTGTAATTGCTATTTCCATTTCTTTTTTGTAATTCATTAGAATGAGTTTGATTTCCCAGCTCTGAGCAGGGGATACCTGTGGAGGGAGAGAGAGGTGCCAGGTTTTTCTGCTCAAGGCTTTCTCTCTCCTTTGTACTACTACCTAAGGCAGCACTGGTTCTTTAAAATATAGCCAGGCCTCCTGTGCCTCTCAGAACCCAGAGCACAGCGTAGGAGGCCCCCACGGACCTGATGCCCCCACCAGAGCACCACTGACCCAAGGTGGCCTCCTGCCTCACTCCAGGGTGTTCCCCTCCTTTTAGAAAAGGTCACAGCTGTCCCCAGCAGAGTGCCCAGGTCCTTCTCAGCCCTACTCCTGGTGGTAAATATTTGCTCTGACTTCCCACTTAGGATCATTTGTTGGGATTTGTTTTTGGACACATTAACATATTCTTTAATAATTCTTTTTGTTCTCTTGGTTTCTCTGCAAATATTTTTATGGGTTTTCTTGTTTTTCTCTTTGTTCTTTTATGTGGAGGGAAAAAAAGGGAAGCTGTATATACAACCTCTAGTGAGTTCCTGCAGGAAGTGGAAGTCCCTTTCATTGTTTTAAGGATGCCTGAGTTGCAGTGTCCTGGCAGTGAGAAGTCATCAGAAGTCAGCACTGCAGTAAAGGTTTGGGACTCACTGCCATGTAAAATGGAGGTGAACTTCATAGCATGCACATCTGCTCTGGGAGTGAAAGGAGGATTATTGGGCCGTCTCCTGTATGATGGGAAGGCAGTTCGTCAAGGAGATGGGCAAAGCAGTCTGCAAAGTTGGAGCTCAGGCAGGAGGAGGGATGCACTGCTGAGTCCTTGTCTGTGCTTGCAGCTTACACAAATCACGTTCTCCAGGGGTCCAGTCCTCCTCTTGAGCCATGCTGCTTCTGATGCTGGACTACCTCTGAGCAGGTGCACAGAGCAGGTCCGCATGAGAACATGTTAGGACTGTAACATCTTTGCTAAGAGAGACAGGGCTTGAAGTGTTCCACAGTATCCACAGAGAAATCCAAAGTGGTGTTTACAGTTTTCAGATGTCTTGTTCTTGTACTTTCTTTTAAGAATCAGGCCTTCAGACTTAGTTCTTAAAGATTAATAAAAGTATACTTTATTAATCTACAATAGCTTGAAAACATCCTATATTTCTCCTTTTTTTTTTTTTAACACATACTCTCTGCCTTTGAAGTATCTGGAAAGAAAACCTATGAGAAATTTAAAGTTAAATGTTTTGTTCTAAATCTGAGATTCCTCCCATGGAAGCAGGCTGTCCTGCGGTTTTCTCAGGCCGGAGGAACCCATGGAGCAGCCCCAGGCCCGGGGCTGCAGTGGGAGACTCTCTCCGAGTCAGTCAGGGTGCGTGAAGGATCTGCTCCATCTTCCTGGCCCTCCTCCTCTACCTACTAAGATCACAACTTTCCACTGGGGTCATGAGACAGAACACGAGATAGACAGCTTGTTGGACAAATGCCCACAGTTATTTTAGTAGCTGTCTTTCAGAGTCTCCAGCAAGTTGTTTCCACTTTTCTCAGTATTTCTTGATATACAAAGTAGAATAGGGCCACGTGATTGTTTTCTAATTTTCTTAAGTTGATATTCTAGTTATTTTCAACTAGCTGATAATAGATATTTTCTAGTGACATTGAGATTTTCCCCTGTGCCCTTACTTTATAAGCAACTTGGATTCTAACACTAATTTTAGTAAACATTCTAGTAATATCTTGTATTCTTATAGATATCTGTGTCATTTCCAGATCTGTTCACATCATCTCATTTAGTACTCCAAACCACCCTTTACAAGTAGGGCGTTGATAGCTGAGGAAAGGGTGGAGACTGGAATGGAGTTAGCTTATTTCAATATTTAGTTCTGACTTTTTTTCTCCCTTCTAGTTCTGTTTCAGTTACTCCAGTTGTCTCTAACAGCTGGATTACTGTCAAATGGTTGCTGACTTTTCCCTCCTAATTATGGGTTGTATCTATCATATCAGTTGATACTAATTTATCATTAAGTCTCCCTTTCTTGAAACTATAGTAGGCATTACGTTTCAGTACATTCCTGAAGCATTGTATGACTTGCATTAGATAGCTAGGAAATGTTAATAAGGATATTCTTATCGCTCATTTTTGACTTTCAGGAGAAAAACATAAATTACTTGATACTGCTAGCTTTTCTCAGTTAATGTGTGTGATCACTGAGCAGTAGGTGTTTTTCTTTCCGTTAGACTCTTGAAGCATCTTAGTTTAAGAGATTAGGTAAATTGCCTAAAGTCAGCAGCCAGGAGAAAGTGAGGCCAGGTTTCCAAATCTGGCTGTCTGGCTCCAAGTCTGCTTGCTGATCAGCATTAAACTGTACTGCTTTAGTGTGATATCCCTGAGACTCGGCAGAAATCTCAAAATCACCTCTCAAGGATATTGCTAAACATTATTATTTTTTTTAATTGGCTCTGGCAACTCTCAGTTGCTTTGGGGGTGGTGCAACAGATATACTTTGTGCTAAATGAGGAGATGGTCATACTCTATTCTCAGTTATTTGGAGACACTCTGGCTTTGCATTCAATATATATATTTTTTTTACTGTTTTTATTGAGAAATCTTCACACACATACAGTTCAACCATATTATACAATCAGTGGCTCACAGTATCATCACATAGTTGTGTACTCATCACCATGATCAGTTTTAGAACATTTGCATCACTCCAGAAAATAAGTAAGAAGAGAAAAGAATAAAAACTCATACATGTCATGCATTCAATAAGTTTTGCAAGAGAGTGGGCCCCACAGCCTGTCCACTCCCACTGGTCAGCTGCATCCCCAAGAAATCCCTCTTCCCAGTGAATCTGACAGGTTGTAACATTACATTGACCCCGACACTAAATTCTGCTCATAATTTTATGACACAAATAATGCTATAAAGCATTTTTTCTTAAGAAATTCACTAGATGGCAGTAGACCCTTGTGGAACAGAATAAGTCTTAAGTACTGAGGGTGATGATGAGTGAGAAAGGAGACTGTTTTTGGGGGAAATAATAATGCACAATTTTTGGATGTGTAGGAAATAGTATTTTCTTTGTCTTATGAAAAATGTAACTTACTGGTCCATTTTAAAGTGACCTTTCTGGAAGTGAGTAATGGTGCAGCAGTTCAAAATCACAGACAATGCAAAAATGTTTTGTCTGTCATATTCTTGAAGCGGTACCTCTTGATTTAATATTCCCTCCATGTGTTAGGTGGATTTTTCTTCAAGAAACTATTTATGGTTCTGTAAAGAAATTTTTTTATAATTTGAAAAAAAAATTCCTTAATTATGTTTCTTGGAATTTTTTTTCCTTAAAAGTTGGGCTTATACCACATAAAATTGAATTTGCTCATCTTACAAATTCACGACACCTTAGACTAGATAACGAAATGGAACCGTCAAGATTTTACTTGAGAGAAGCTTGTCACCACCAACCTTAGAAACTTGCTTCTTGTCTCCCTCTCCATAGCCACATTTTCTTAAACACTTTTGTACACAGTCTACTTGGGTTTGGTAAAACATCCTGTGAAATCACTCATCCTGTACTTCTCATCTCCAGAAGAAAAAGAGCTAGATGATAGCCCAGAACCCAAGAGGAGTAAACTAAGTCAGTGAGTTACAGTGCAGCAGTTATTCTACGAAATGTTCATCTGATGTAACACGGAAGAAACTATAGTTCTATTTCTAAATTAACGTAAGACGAGCAGTAATAAATAGCCTATTTAAGTCAGCACCTAAGGTGTGCTTATAGCATATTCTTACTGAAAATTGCAGGAATTCAACTCAGCATGCATGCATAGTCAGTGGAAATTTTACAGCATTGTTCAGTTTTATACCAGATAGGACTCTTAGTAACATAAAGAGTATTTAGTATACTTAGTACTTAGTACCCTTAAGTAACATGCTGTGTTGAGTTTGTGAATATGAATATTTAGTATGAAGTTTGGGGTCAGCCAACTTTTTCTGTGAAGGGATGGATGTTATATATTTAGGCTTTTACAGGCTTATTCTTCACTGCTTTACTGACCCTTTAAAAATTTAGTAACCATTCTTAGCCAGAGGCCAGTACAAAAACAGGCTGCTGACTGGATTTGGCCTATAAACAATAATTTGCTGATCCCTGATGTAGGAGGATGATGTAGTCATATGTAAAAATGATGTCTCTGGAGTCTTGCCAGTTCACACACTCTGATTCTTATGAACTGATACATGCTGTCTTAAGGATGGGCATTTATTTCCTGACCAACCTTCAGCTGGGCAGAATGATCCCGTGATCCATTGGTGGGCTCTGAGATGACCTTACATGTAGTAGTGCTGCATGAAACATCCAAGCAGCTCAACTCCTATGAATTACTCCTTCTGGTCAGCATGCACTTACCTTTCTTTTCTTACCTTTCTTTGCTTTGGCAACTGTCATTCACTGGATTATGAAATAATCTTTTAAAAAAGTCTCTCACTTTTAACATTTTAGTACACTGAAGAGATTGTTTTGAAAAGCAAGAAATCCACATTCCAAATCCAGTTCTTTTACTAAATAGATACAGTTTTTTGAACAAATCACTTACTCTTTGATTCTAAACTTCTTTGTAAAATTTAAGATTGGGCCAATCCCATATAATTGTCCCCCTAAATTTGATTCAGTTATTTCACATTTATGTTTCCATAGGCACTTTTGATCAAGGCAGTCTCTTGATTAGATGGTACCTTAAATTGATCCTCAAGTTTAGAGCTAGGCAAGCTAAAGTAACACAGTTGATGTTTCAAAACCCTCTCGCATATTGGTGCACAGTGTTTGTTGAGTGAGTGAGTGAGTGAATGAGTGAAATGAAAAATGCATGAGCCTACCTGCCTTTCTTGGCTCTCCTCATATTCATGTACCTCCATTTCTTACATGAGATTTGATCTTACCCTCCAGGCTAAGTGTCCTGTTTACTTTCAGTACCAGTGCAGGCACCACCTGCATTAACACTTTTTGGATGAACCTGCGATAGGCCATGTATATTTTAGTGCCTAGTTTGATGCATGTTGTAGACTTTACTGTTACTGCTTCCATTTCAGGTTTATATAATGTCCTTCTTTCCTCTTCTAGACTGAAAGCTGCTTGAGCATTGGGGGCCTTGTTTTATTCATTCGTTTTCATGTATCTGGCACTCAATAATGAAATACCTTCTAGTAGGCTGTGACATAGTGGTTGCTTTCCTACGATACTCCATCTTATGCAATACCGTATATTCAAGTAATTGTTTCAAAGAGAAAAAGAGGTTGTCAGCCTGTGTTTGATTTGCAAGGAATGTCATTATTCATGAAACCTAAATGTCCCACTGAGTGAATCTAGATTTGATTACAACTAGCTTGTTCAAGAGCTGGGCCTTTTTGTGATTGCTTCTAGCACTCACATTTCACCTGTGTTCACTCATAAGGCAGGTAAGCAAAGCTCACAGACTCTTAAAACATTTTTATTGTTTTAATCACCATTTTTTTTCCACCTAATTTTTTTTTCTTTGATGCTAATCCGCAACAGGCCATATCAGCTCTGAGTGTAACAAGCAGTTTGAGATTACGTAGCCCCAAATAAATGTCTGTTGCAGTTCATCCCCTTTGTTCCTCACAATGAACATATTTATGGTTTCTTTTTTCATAGTGAAATGTAAAAAAGAAAAAAAAGGCCCTGACTAACATAGTGCTAAAATCCCACCAGAATTTCTCTCCTACTTCCATGAAAGTTGTACAGCCAATGTCTTCTGTTTGGACATCCAGCACCAAGTCTAGGTGGGCAGTATCCAGTCTATTCATTGATAATAATACAGTTTTTATAGTTGTATTATTAACTGTAATCCATGGTTTAACTCAGGGTTCATTGTTTGGGTAGTATAGGTCTATGGATTTTTTTTTTTTTTTATTCTTTTAGCCTATATACATCTAACTTTTCCCTTTAATCACATTCAGATATATATTTCAGCACTGCTAATTATGTTCACGATATTGTGCTACCATTACCACCATCCATTACCAAAATATTTCCGTCATTCCAAGTAAGAACCTTGTACATTTTAAGCCTTCACTTCCCATTTCCTATCCCCAACTCATCCCCTGGTAACTTTTATTCTAGATTCTGACTCTGAGTTTGCTTGTTCTAATTATTTCAGATCAGTGAGGTCATACAATATTTGTTCTTTTGTGTCTGGCTTATTTCATTCAACATGATGTTTTCAAAGTTCATCTATATTGTCACATGTATCAGGACTTCATTCCTTTTTATGGTTGAATAATATCCTATTGTATGTATATACCACATTTTATTTATCCATTCACCAGTTGATGGACACCTGGGTTTCTTCCAACTTTTGGCAGGTGTGAATAATGCCAGTGTGAGCATTGGTGTGCATTTATCTGTTTGAGCTCCTCCTTTCAGTTCTTTGGGGTATATACCTAGCAGTGGGAGTACTGTGTCTTTTGATGGTAGTTCTATACTTAGCTTTCTGAGGAACCACCAACTTGTCTTCTACAGAGGCTGCATCATCTTACATTGCCACCAGCAATGATAAATGTTCCTCTTTCTCCGTGTACTCTCTAACACTTATTTTCCATTTTTTAATAGCAGCCATTCTAATGGTGTGAAATGATTTTGATTTGTGCTACAGTTATATCCAAAAATATCTAGATGCCGGTAAATATGTTTGTCTGAGTGATAGGAAATCCAGGTCAGTGGGTCTTCTCATGGCTTTTACGCCTACCACTGTTGGCAGGTCATTTATTATCCCATTGAGAAAGTCCTGTCGGATTGAGGGTGGGGAGGGCAGGCTGGCTGATGTACATAGAACAAAGTGTAGACTGAGATATACACGCAGGATAACATTAAGGCACTCTTGATCCAGGGCTCAGTGGCAAAGCCAGAGCTGTTCCTCAGAGGGAGGACATTGGCTTGCCAGAGCATGGCTGTGTTCCAAGACTTGAAAGGACTCCTTTCTGTTTTTCCTCCTGGGACTTTCCACTAATTTTATATATCATCCTGATATTACACATGTACTTCAGCCACCAGTGAATCAACTAAGTCAGTTAGCCAGTTCTAGAGCAGTTTGCACCACTGCTTAAACTAGTAGGGTAGCCTTTTCTTTTTGGGGATCATTCAATAAATGGGTTGTAGCAGCATTAAGGAATTTCATCAAATATTCTTCCCCAGTTGTATTTGAGCCTGTTAATAAAAGCAGTTTGTCACTTTATAAGAGTATATCAATGTATACAGTGAGACAGTTCATTGAACAAACAGACCCCTGTATTTTTATGGAATTTATCTTCTGCCTTCTAATATACTTGCATCCTTCCAGGGCTCCTAAGAGTGCATGTTGCTCCCTGCTTTCCAACTCCTAAAAGTAAATGTTCAGTGTATTGGACCAATACAGGGTTCTGGAGGAGGAGATGATTTAAAGCATTACAAGATCCTTGAAAACGAAATTTTGACACAGAAGTGGAGAATGCATATAACCTTGACATAGGACTATAGAGGCTCGCTGCTGTTTTTTCCAAATGGAAGCCAGCTCCTTCTCATGGTCTACTTTTTGGGAGAGAGCAAAAAGTATTTGCCTTATCAACAAACATGTACAAGCTGCCAGAAACTTTGACGATCTGTCCCAGCAAATAGGTGCCCTCTGTTGAGCATTGCAGTGGGGAGTCCCTGGATGAACTTCTGCTAGTCGCCAGGGCCATTTGTCTTCGGCATCCTCCAGCCAAGCCAGTTAAATGGGAATAGGAGAGGGACCCCCACTCCTGGGTCTTTCAGATTTTGGTGGAGACATTTCTGAGGAGTACCCCAAAAATAGATGGTACACTAGATAGACTATTACTTCAGAGTGGGGAGTCCTCGTGGGCATCCAGGAACTGGGGGTCACTGAGGATAGCTCTTCAAAGATTAAGGAAATCACTGCAGGCTGAATTTTGGCCCCCACTAGGAGAAAGTAGCCTAAATTTTTCATTTGCCTCATACATTATAATTATATATTCTTTCCAGAGTTGATAATGCTTTTCAGTCTTTTTCCATGTAATGTATTTTGACATTTTTTTACATACTCTAATTTGTAAAATATTCCATCGTTTATAGTGTTGTACATACTTAGAAAATATTTTATTTCTTACTCCAAGGTAATATAAAAGATAATATAATAAATATACATTTGTAATTTCTTGTACCACTTTAATGTTTTTTCTACTTTATATTATTTAATAATTTTAAACAAATTTATTTTGTTATATGGTGTAAATTAAGGTTCTATTTCCCTCCTTCCCCCAAACTTAATTCATTTCCCTGGTGTCATTTATTGAATAATGTATTTGTTTCTCCCTTAATGTGGCTTTTTCAAAAAGCAAAAGAGCCCTCTATAGATGAGGTAGATGGCATGCCTCTCTCCTTTAGAGCCCACACTAGTTTGCCTTAGACTATAAAAGCCACCTTCCCCTACAAGGCAATTCCAAGAAAACTTTGTTGAAGTTGGGAGGGAAATATGTAGCTATAAGTTAAAAGCAGAAAAAGGAAAAAAATAAAGGAAAGGAAACCCTACAACAAAAAATTTTTAAAAGCAAAAAGAAATTCCTTGGAAACTAGCTAAATGATAACAGTTACTGTGGACCTCTGCAATATTTTTAATTTTAAACCTTGACTTGAAAGCAGTGTTCATTTACATAATTCTCATGAGCAAAAATTAGAATGCTTTAGAAAACTGTCATTCCCTTGATCCTATAAATACATAACTATTAACAAGCATCTATGCTAAATAAAAAAAAAATCACTCGTTTAAAGTAAAATGAATGAGAGGGGGTGATTGTATCATTTTCCTCTACCTCTTGGAAATGTGAAAGCTCTCTAGTTTGAGAAGGATTACCAACTTATTTCCATTTGTTGTTTTATATGTACATGCATAAAGTGTAGGGCCTCCACTTTTGTGAAGAGCGTTTCTTGTGATGGTTGTAGACTTCTGGATTGTTAGCATGAAATTTTTATCCCCAGCTTTTGTTTTTAAATGTCTTAAATCTGTAGAAAAAGATAATATGTTTTAGATTCCTGGGTTGATCAATGGTCGAATTAAGCAGTGGAAATTTATTTGCTCACAGTTTTGAGGCTGGAAAAATGTCCACTCAAGGCATTATCAAGGTGATGCTTTTTTCCCAAAGAGTGGCTGCTGGTGGTTCTTGGCTCTTCTATCTCATGGCAAGGCACCTGGTGACGTCTGCTGGTTTCTCCCTTGGTTTCATGCTTTCAGCTTCTTGCTTGCTCTTGCTCTCTCTCTCTCTGAATTTCATTTTCGTATAAAGGACTCCATTAACAGGATTAATTCACATCCTGATTGAGGTGGGTCATACCTTAACTGAAGTAGCCTCATCAAGAAGGTCCCACTTACAGTGGGTTCATGGCCACAGGAATGGATTCACTTTGAAAACATGTTTTCTGGTGTACATACGCTTCAGATCCACACAAATACAAGGAACATTCTTTATACCCTTTGCTTGGATTCATCAATTGTTGACATTTGGCAGCTTATTTTAATACATTTCTCTTTCTCTCCACACCCAGATTTCTCAACTTGTCCCCTTCTTCCTTTTAATTTTTCTTTTTTTTTTTCTGATTCAGAATCCAGTCAAAGATTATACATTACTTTTGGCTTTGAAATGTCATGACATGTAACTGTTCTTGGATTTAGCAGCATGCTTTCTTTTTTTTTCCTTTTGTTACACTGACATTTTTGAGAAACCTTCATTAGTGATCTTTTTACAGTAGCCCACAATCTAGACTGATATGATTTCTTCCTCATGATTAAATTCAGGCCAAGCCAAACATTTAGGCAAGAGAAGCACATGGCTCATCTGGTACCTTTCTCATGGCCTCACAGCAGAAGGCTCCTAATGCTAGTTTGTCCTTTCGGGGTGCTAAAATTGATCATTTATTTTAAGCAACAGATATATCTATAATAAAGGTGATTCTTTTCTAATACCATCTATGTGGTGATAATTTGAAGTTATGTGAATATCGTGTGGTTTTAACATCCTTTGCTAATCCTTCTCTGAATCATTTACTCCTTAGATAATTAAAAAGTATGATTTTATGTCTAATTACATTCATTAGCCATAATCCATTCATTTTTTATTAAGATGGATTATGTTATTGCTGCAGTTATTTTCCTCACAGTTTTGTGCCAGTGAGTTAAGTGAAAATCTGTATGCCCCTGTGTTCACCAAATGTTCTGACAGCATAGGGAAAAAGATGCTATTTTTGGATCATAAGTGCACTTTCACAAGTTAACGTCCCCAGATAATTTCCTCTTGAAAATTCATCCATCAGCCTCACTGATTTGATTTAAATAGACCATTTACTTTTTCGTTTTCTCAAAATATATTTTTTCTATATTTGTTTATTTACTTTTCTGTCTTTTTTAACTGCCCAGTTGCTTAGACTAATTTCTGTTATTTTTCTTGCCCTAACATTTGTAAACAATTGTACATCAATTTCCATTATAACAGCTGTGGAAATACAAAGGACTCTGAATCAGCTTGGAACGCCCCAAGATTCTCCGGAATTAAGGCAACAGCTGTAAGTATTTAATTTGGAAAAAAGAAAAAGAGAAAAAAATAGCTGTTCTTGTGTTAACAGTATTATCAGTGTGCAGTATTTACTGGAGAAAACAATAAAAATCTCTGCTCCCTTACTTAAGCATTTGTAATCAAGTTTGGTTTTTGTAGAGTTTGCCTTGTCCACAGGAGGCAAGTGTTCTGTTTTAAAGACCTGATTTACTCTATCAAGCTGACTTTCTTTACTTGTCTTTCTCATACTTTTTAAATAGGTTGTTTCCAAAAGTCTTAATAGCCTTTGAGAAATCATATCCAGGCTTCTGTTTTTGTATAATTTGCTTCTCATAGCTAACAATCCTACCAGCAGTGCCCAGATTTTTATCTGGTTTAGGTCCAGTTCATATCCAGTTTGAATTGTTCCACCAAAGGTTTATAACTGCATCATCGAATTTCAGAAGTCATTGACCTCTGTTAAGAAAACCAGTTGTTACAGTGAAGCCGTATGATGCATATCCCAGTAAATTAATATGGTGTTAGAAGAACAGTAGTAATACTAGGTTATTGGTGTGTTATGGATTTTATAGAGTTTTTACACATTTTCTTACCTGAATCTTACAAAATTGAGGTAAGATAGATAAAATAACCATTTTTATTTTGCTTATAATAAGGAAAACATATCTTTTGAAAAATTTGTTGATTTGCCCAACATCATTCAGAACCTGAATTTTAAATCTTGGTTCAATACCCTTATTGCTACAAATGTTAACTGTTATATAGCTGAAGGTGATATTTCAAATTAGGTATAGAAGAGAAAAATTATAAAGAGGAAGAAATTAAAAGATGGGTAATAGAAAATCATACTTTTTATGAAGTACAATTTGAAGAATTTCTCACATTTATGATTTTTTTTTTTGTACTTTACCACCTGGTAAAATGCTCCAAATTTAAAATGATAAACCATTATCTATTAAAGTAAAATGGAATGGAAATGCATAATTCTAATAGTTACATATTTTAATAAAGTTAGTAGAGATTCTACATATATAAGCATATAAAATTAAATATATAAGGTCTTTTTAGATCCTTGACTCTATTATTTTTTCCAGAAATTAAAAGAACATATTAAAGATAGGGTTTTTAGTAAATAGAGATATAGATAAAGCTATAATCTTCCTTATTAGTCACGTATAGATAGGCATACTTAAACATACTCTTATATCCTGTGATCAATACATGTTTAAAATGAGATAGCATATATGAGTGTAATGATGTAATTTGTAAATCATCACATTAATGCAGACTTTTTTTTTCATGTCAAACTATTTAATTAGTAATCTTTTTCTTTCTAGGTTAGCCAGCTAATTAGATTTAGATGTAATTTACTTCTTTCATTGTGTTTTGTTTCCTTTACAGGGAAATGCTGTAAGTATCCATAACAACTTAAATAATAATACAATTGTACTAGTATTATCTCCCTGCTTTAAGTATGTATAGGATATGAATGCCTACGCAGAAAAACAGAAGAGGCCAAGTATTCCCTAAATCCTCTGAACTGGGCAGAATCTAAGGCAGCAAATTCTTTCTCCTTGTGCAGCTGATATCCCTGAGTGAGGGATGCAGAAACTTCCATGAAATGCCTGCTTAATATATATCAGATAATAGAATCTGAACATTTTGTTTTCATCGAGACAATTTAATCAGTCTCTGAAAAAGCGTTTCTTATAAAATGATGCCTCAGGGTTGATTGAGGCATTAGAGTTGGTGCTTGAAGAAGTGTATTGTTTTAGTTCTCTGACTGTAATGTGTGTTTTCTCACTTTAGGCAACAGAAGCAGCAGTATACTAACCAACTTGCCAAAGAAACAGATAAATACATTAAAGAGTTTGGATCTCTTCCCACTACCCCCAGTGAACAGGTATCCAGCTTTAAGACATGCTGAAGTAGAGAATGTGGGAGAAATCATATGCATTGCAGGGTATTTGAGCTGTTACGCTAGCAAGGAAATTAAGATAAAGTTTTGTGTTTGAGATGTTCATGGAACACAAAACTCTAATTGCTCAGATAGTCTCCTGTGGTTCAGTAAAGTAAAAGTGAGTTTCCCTGACCCAAAATTAAGTAAGTGCTCAATAAATGCTCCCTGAGTAATTGGTCTCCAGCCTCCCAGGCGTGACTGCCATGCAACGAACAGCACTGATTCCAAGATGGGAGGTTTCCCAGGTGCCTGTATTAATTTCCTTGCTTGGGGCCAGAGGGGGGTGGAAGTAACCTCAAAATCATGGCCCATTTTTTAGAAGCATGAAATTTTGTGGTAAAAAGTGTAGCATTATGGGTCAATATCTGACATATTGTCAAAATGTCACTAAAGAGTTAATCAGTAAGGCCCTGTTAGTGGGGAATGAGTACACATTTCAGAATTAAATATAGAGCCTAGGTAGTGTTAAAAAGACATTTGCAAATTCCCTGGTACTTCACAGCTTGATTCTAGTACTTCTTTCTTCCTACCTTTCCCTCTAGCGGCAAAGGAAAATACAGAAGGATCGCTTAGTAGCCGAATTCACAACCTCACTAACAAACTTTCAGAAGGTCCAGAGGCAAGCTGCTGAGAAAGAGAAGGAGTTTGTTGCTCGAGTCAGAGCCAGCTCCCGAGTATCTGTGAGTATTTATAATGCACTGTCAGAATGAGCAACATGGTATTCTCTGAGGGTCCTTAGAGTGAGTATGCGTTGGGAAGATGTGAAAAATGACTTGGTATGTTTCAGCCACTTTCAGATATGTGAATATCTTGGAAATCAAGATTTACATTTTTATTTTCAGGTTTTTTACTCAATTTTTAAGAAGGGGTTTGGCAAGTGGTCATATGTTACTGTGATAATTTTGTCCATATCTTGGAACAGATTGTAGACCACCAAAAAATGGAGAAACATACTTTATCAAAAAAGGTTAAGGGTCAAACCTGATTATTATTCCTATGTTCTCTTGGTACTTGAGGCTCTCAATTTGTGTAAATGTTAGGGTAGATAACACTTGACTCCTGGATTATAAAAAGATGATGGAAATGGAGAGTGAATGTATCACGTTAATATTGGAAAATGAGTATAAACCTTGAGAAAAATAAATGAAAAGATGATTTAAAGTGAAATTTTAAGTTTCTAATTTTAAATTCCCTTGGACATTATTTGACCCATGAAACATTTAATGAATTCCTTCTTTGACAGCTTAGGAGATCATTTTATTATTTCTTGAAGTAGTTGACTTTAAAACCACAACTTCCTGTACCCCCCACCCCCTCGCTTTCTGTCTGTATTTATATATATATATAAATATATAAAATATATTTATATATATATATGCTTACATACACTTACACATGCATGCATATACACAAATTAGTTTAGAAATAACAAGGGAAATGTGAGTGTTGGTTTTATTTTTCTTGTACTTGCTTTTCTTTGCCCCTTCCTAATCCATCCTATTACTAAATTATTCAGGGTGGTTTTCCTGAGGACAGTTCAAAAGAAAGGAATCTTGTATCCTGGGAAAGGTAAGAAACACAAAACATTCTACAGATTGAAAAGTAATTTTTCCAATGCAATTTATACCTTACAGTCCCTGGAACAGAATTAAAGCTTTTAGCATATTATATCACAACTAGCCTAAGTTATTTTTAAATTGAAAGCTGATAATAGATATGAATACCTGTGAAATTTTTCAAAATAATTTTAACGTATTACTGCTGTATTGAAATAATAAGGGATTAAATTAATATTTATTGACTTGATTATTTAAAATAGATTATTCCCTTGTGTGAGGTTTAATTCAACCGAGAAGAAACGCTCAGTTGATTCATATGGCTTCCAACAAATGCATAAACCCAGATAAGATAAAATAGTGCCAGTGGGATGAGTAAAAGTTTATTAATATTCCAGTTATATTCTTAGGATATTTTTAATTACACAATTCTCTGACTTTGAAGGGAAAAAAATGTTATTTAATAAGTGTTTCTTAAATAGGAAATAAATCCCACTGTTTTTAATAGCACTGTTTCCTTTTCCGTGATTTTTTCTTTCTGTCAGCCAAACTCAACCTCAAGTGCAGGTGCAGGATGAAGAAATCACAGAGGATGACCTCCGCCTCATTCATGAGAGAGAGTCTTCTATTAGGCAGCTCGAAGTAAGCCTTACACTTGCATAGCTGGGCTGCTGCTCCGCTCTCAGTGAGTTTGTCCTCAAGATCATGCTGGGAGAGAGGTCAGGAAAAGAAACAGTAGATGGGTCGGTTTGATGGCGTTTCTAATGTAAGTTAGAATCATTCCTTTTGTTTTGAAGAGAGCAAATTCTAATCTCTTTAGTATTTGTGCTAAGATGAGCGCACATTACCCACCACACCACCCCTTCACCCCCCACCCCTAACTTTTTTTTATTCTGTTCTCTACTGGTCACCTTGGCACTGAGAAAATGCTGTTCTAGAGATAACTGACTGTCTGCAGAATCTGGACGGCTTCCCTGGCCCATGATACACATCATGCCTGGATGAATAAGACTTTCTGCAAGGGTTTTTTAAAAGTTTTTATTTCTCTTCAGTATGTGTACATCATCAAAGAGATCTGTTGGGTTCACTGAGCTTTAATGCTTGTGGAACCTACCTATTTCATAGAAGATGGGTCGCTAACAATAGCTTACAGTTATTGAAGGCTTTCCATGTGCCAGGTACCATGTGATAAATTCTTTATGGTAAGTATCTCATTTAGTCCTCATAAAAACTCTATGAGGTAGGTAACTATATCATTTTATCATCCCCATTCTACAGACGGGGAACTAAGGCACAGGGTGATTGTTATTTTAGCTACCTCCCTGAATAATGTACTCTTTAATTAGGCAAAATAATAGCTATTACATATTGAAGAAAAGTAAATTTATACCCTCTTTATCCATTGCTGTTCCACTGTATTTTCATATACATTAATATGAGACTTTAAAGTTAAACCTGATGTTTATTTTTTATAAATTGTCAAATTGATTTGGGAATTATTACTTGAATAAATCATGACACATTTTTTAAAACTCTTGTGAGTAGATATGGCTTGCAATAACAAGATCATGAGGTTTAATAAAGTCAAGCCAGTGACCCCGGGCCCTGCTCCACACAGACCCCTCATGTCCATCCTGCCTGTCTTGATGTTTTGAATGTCACAGTCTTATTTTAGAGGAATGGTGCCTGCTGTTCAAGGACTACTTAGGATTTCTTGTAGTAAAATATTTCCAATTTACGTATGGAATTTTTTTGATGTCTGACCTACATATGCGTGATGATTTGGGGTTTTCTGTTTTCCCCTTTTGTGTAGTGGAGGCTGAATTTCTGAATATAATTTATGTTCCTTTTTCTTGTAGGCTGATATTATGGATATTAATGAAATATTTAAAGATTTGGGAATGATGATTCATGAGCAAGGCGATGTGATAGGTAAGCGCTCCTGATTTACAGCTGGTGAATTGGGGAGCAGGCTACCTTCAGTTTACCTGTAGTAACTTCTCCAGCAAGAATGACTGCTTCCTCTCTCCCCTTCAGTTCCCCTACAGCAGGCAAAGCATCATCCTTGGCATTATCTAAAACAGACTTTATTTCTGGTTCCTATTGATTGGAATAACCAGCTTCACTTATTTCAGAAGCCTCAAATTTAATTTGGGCTTCTGGCTGCTGAGACTGTGAAAGAAACCATGGGGCATCATTGTAGCTCAGTGCCTCTTGGCTTTGGTCATAGCCCATTTTGAGTCTTATCATACCAAGGAGTTTTGGAAGCTTATATTTGTAGTTATGCATGCTATCTTGTCTTTTAGAATAAAGGACATCATCATTTGCTTGAACATTTATTCTAATGGCTTTCTGGTAGATTAATTTTGTAGCATTACTTAAATGCCTTTTTAAAAATGCATTTTAAAAACACAACAAAGGCTCCCTTTAAATTTTAAATGTAGGTTCTTCAGTTAACATATAATTGTAAGCCTTGATCAGGATTCTGGTCCTTTTTACCATTTAGAAATATGGAAATATCTGTGGGTATCTCTCAAGAAACATTTAATAAATTTTCTCCAGTTCAGTTCAATTGAAATACCAATGCCCTTGTAAACATAACCATTGTTTGTTCATTCTCACTCTACTCTGTAGCCCTAGTAGATCATGGTAAAATTTTAAAAATCCATTCATTCATTCGAACACCAAATATTTAATGAGCATCTACTGTGTGCCAGACAGTAGTTTAGGCATTGAGGATTTAGCTGGAACTAAACAATAGACCCTCCCTTCATGGACCCTAGAATCCAGTTGTGGAACAGAGATTTAAAATAGGGAAAGAAAAGCAAGTAAATGATGCTAAATGCTTTGGAGTATATATAGCCAGAGTAGGGGGATGGGAACTACTGGGGATGGAGGGAGGGTAGTTCCTTACAAGAGGCACTCTAGGGTAGTCACTGGCACAAAACCTTTTAGCAAAGACCTCATAGAAGTAAGGGAGCAAGTAAGAGGAAGTGTTCAAGCAAGAGTGACTGCTTCCTCTTTCCCCTTCAGTTCCCCTACAGGGAAGTTCACCCACATCTTGGTATCCAGAGTTTTTATTGAGGGTTGGTCATACTGGCATGGCTATTCGCTCACATGGCTGACTTTAGTTTCCAGTCCCTCTGCAGATCAAGCTGATACCACGAGGCCTAAGACCTCCACCATAATCACATCCTTAAATGTATATAGAATTTCTTGGTGGCCAAAGGTCCCCAGTTAAACAAAGGCTTTTATAGCAGACAGGGTGTTTCAAGAGTCTGGAGAGGGGCGGCTGCCGTGGCTCAGCAGGCAGAGCTCCGACCTGCCGTGCTGGAGGTCTGGAGTTCGATCCCTGGTGCCTCCTGCCCATATGCAAATTTAAAAAAAAAAAAGAGTCTGGAGGGTACCTTAGGAGCTGGTCAAGGGCTAGATGTTTAACATGCACAGTACAAGGTGCCAATCCAGCCTTGCTGAATTAACACTTCACTGCTGGAAGTCTGGGTAGGCATTGGTAACATGAGCCCAGAGCTCAGGGAGAAGTCCAGGCTGGGGAAATAAATCGGGAGTCCCCTGCAGCACAGATGGTATGTAAGGCCACAAGTTTGGGTGAGATCACGTAGGAACTGAGTGTACAGAGAGAAGAGAAGGTCTGAGAACTGAACCCATGGATCCTACAAACATTTCAGAGG